>JAQGAP010004179.1:0-10909 GCA_034697805.1 Orchesella bifasciata
TGGTACACAGCATGTAATAATGCAGTCAATGACTAGATGGTCGGCTATACATGCATCATGTACATTGGTTTGGAGAATGTTGGAGCTAGATTTTACGAAGATTAAATCAAGGGTGTTTTGATACCTTGTTGGTTCAAGAATTAACTGTTTAATATTAATTGTCACAGTCTAGACAGATCATAAGAATGGTTTCCCCATGAAAACACAATAAGCATCATAAATTAAGACGTTGCTGTTAATGATTAATGATAGGTCAATTAACTGCTTAATGACGCACAATTCCTCATCACCATAACGAGTAGCTTATTTTTGTTCTTCTCTTTTAAACCTTTGCTGATTGTAGCTGGTATTTGTTGAACTCTTTTACAATTTCTGACTTGGTAAAAAATCAAAACCAACTACTTCATATGAGATTCAAGAACAATTTAGTGTGCACAATATTTGTGCTTACCTTTCTACATTCGGCTGCTTTGACTGGTGCGAATGACGGCGATAACCTAACTGAGACGGACGTGAGTAAATAAACAAATTCAAAAATTTGCACGATCTGGTTGTTTAATTTTAAATTTTTATTAAAGTTTTGGATCCAGTTCTTTGAAGGATACCGAACCGACTTCGAAAAATGTATTCCACTTTTCTACCTCAGTTATTTTTTCGATTGCTTTTTCAAATAAATAATTTTCGCTGTTCTTATAGATGACGTCCTTTCAATGATGGTGACATCAGAATGCTCCAACATTCCTGTTATGAACACCTGCCTACCTCTTTGGCGACCATGGAGGAACACAATCAGTGACATCTTGACAACAAGAGGCATTTGCATTCGTTTCTACAAAAAACTAAATTGTTGTGGAGAGTTTTATGATATTAGCGAAAGTTCACACGACCAACTCGTTCGTTCCAGTTTTAACGATAAAGTCGTGTCTTTTCGTAAGGTCTCTTGTGATTCACCACCACCGGACCAAGTTACAGGTGTTTTTACTAATCAATTACATTGCCTTACTAAATTTTAAGGTTCACAAATATTTAAATTTTTCAGATTCCAACCCAACTAAGGAGGTAATTTAAATACAGTGACCAAAACGTGTACAGCTTTTGATATTGTGCATTTCCTTTAGCGTGCGGATAAAGATGATGTCGTCAAATCGATGTCAATGTTGTTTGACACAGACACATGCACGGGGCGGGGGAGTAAGTTTGAAGAAACGAACAGTTCATTTCAATGTTCAACAGTGGATGACTTCTTTAATTTTTTCCAAAAGGGTTTAGCTTTGTCATAAATATTACATCCTCTTGTCAAAACAATCCGAAGATACGTATAGGGGACGACTGGGAGACGCAAGACATTTCTGATGTTTTATTGCCAGAAGGATGTATACGTGTGTATGATAAACCTGATTGTAAGGGAGATTTCATAGATTATTCGGAAAGCAGCTGGCGTCTGAATGATAATAATTGGAGGAATAGAACGGTATCGTTTCATAAACATACTTGTAAATCAGTGATTATGCCTTGTCCAACTGGTAATATTCAGTTTTTTTTAAAAAATCAATGGAAAAGGTTGTATACACAAGTTGAGAACTATTTTTTGTACAGATGTAGCTACGGATGCATGGCAAGGAAAAGAGGTAGATTATAAGACAGCATTTTTAATAAAAAACGGCCGGACACTTAATATTGAAATTCATTATTTCTTTTACTAGGTGTCATTCAACGCTACCTTTTTTGAGGGCTACCGGAGCGATCGAAAAATTTGTAAGTTTTAGTTGTCTACATGGACAAAATGGAAGCAGTAATACATGATGTTTTCAGATTACAGGAATATCACGGCAGCGGTATCATACAAATGTGCTAACCTGCCAAGCCTGTGGACTGGAAGGGTTAGCGATGTTGTTCTACCAGAAGACAATTGCATTTGTTTGTTTGACCAACCGAATTGCGTTGGAAAAAGTGTTTATGGATTGGCGGACGACGATGAAAACAATATAGTTTACCGTTTTAATGATAAAACAAAATCCTATCGGAAATGTAATGAAGGTAGACCAGAAGGTAGAAGTGAAAATCGTCGTCTTAAGAAAGCGTACGGAAATGAAAATCGTGGACGTTTTTATTCCTCGCTTAAACGGCAGCTTGCAAAGTAAATACATTAACAATACCTTGAGATAATATTAATTTAGGATAAATTATGTTTTATATACATGTCACAATGGATTATATCCTGCCATTCTCTCTATCATGAGGATTTTTTTTCAAAGTTGTCATTAACGACACTTTTCCATTTGATTTATATGTAAATTAACCTGCCGGATCTGATAAAAACATTTCCAGACTCCGAAAATCGCTTGATGATGCGTTTTTTGCATCGAAAGTCATTTTTGTCGTTAATTTTAGGTCATTTTCACACAAACGTTGGTTGGAATTCTGTAGGATACACAATTACAATAGTCTGTTGTATGTCTAGGCAAGCCTACCTCCTCACAAGTATTTTAAAACCAAAATCATCAAAATCGGTTTGCGCAAACTGAACTTTTCTTGCAAAACGTAAGCCAAAAAACGTGAAACAAAGATACATTTTTATGCGGTAGCCAAGAAGTAAACTGAGAACTTCAAAATTATTTCGGCATTAACTATGCAACCATGTTACTCATTCGCTAAAAAGTATGTTGTGTTCGTTTTAAACCATTTTTATTCAATAATTAAATGGCAAAACGATTTTTAGTTCGCAGTGGATTTCTTAGCTACCGCAAAACATTTTTTTATTTGTTTTTGGCTTACGTTTTCTAAGAAATGTTCAGTTTTTGCAAGCCAATTTTCATGATTTTGATTTTAAAATACTTATGAGGAGGTAGGCTTGCCTAGACATACAACAGACCATGGTAATTGTGTATCCAGTCGACTGGCACCAGCTTCCACGTTGGGCATTTCAACATCAGTATCATCGTTTTCTGGAAAAATGTCAGCAGAGCACAGACTTTCAAGGGAGCTGAATGGTGACCGAAACTATATTTGAACATGATATTTTTTATGAAGGAAATTAAGGGCTTTTTGATTTGCATCAGGTTTACTAACTCACAGTGTACCAGGAAAAAAATTAACAAAAAATTTCGTAACTTTTGTAACGAATAAAATGTTCGAAAATCATAGGTTTTTGATAGTTCTTAAATAAACTTTCGAACCATTTGGGGCTGAAATTTTTTGTTAATTTGTTTCCTGGTACACTGTGAGTTAGTAAACCCGATGCAAATCAAAAAGCCCTTAATTTCCATCATAAAAAATATCATGTTCAAATATAGTTTTGGCCACCGTTCAGTTCCCTTGAAAGTCTCTGCAGAGATAAACAATTCCTCTTCTCTTTTTTGAACTTTTGGCATTATCACCTTGTTGAAAGTCGTCTTGTATAGTCTTTTAGTTTGTTTGAAAACTTTAGTTATATACTTTGAGGTGGATTGAGATGCTTGGTTGACTTTGGCAGCAACTTGGGCTCGGGGTTATAGGAAAAAACAGAACTATTCCGAGTTTATTTTACCTAAGAATTTATAACAAGTATGCGTTATAATTTAATTTACCTTGGTGAAATAAGATAGCAGCCGATGAGTCCACTTCACGCTTATCAACTCCATCCAACTCGCATTCATCATCCACAGTAAAAAAAAGAAAGGGTAGACCATGAATATTTGACCAGAGCTTTCCTTAGATGGCGAGGAAGTGTCAATTTATGTGAAAATGAGAACATATTTTAGATTCAAAATTAAATTTAGATGGTAATAAAATAAAGTAATAATTTAGAAGGTTCACCTCTCGTCAACACTTCTGCTCGAACCTCCTTCCAAGCTGTAACACTGACCGCATCATCATCCTTGTGAGCTGTTTTTCAACTCGTTGGAAACAATCTTGAGCTCATTCTGCAGTTTCAGAACCTCTTCAGTTACCCCGGAAATCCATGCAGCTTCTCTTCCTTGATACCCAAAATGTTCTTGAGTATAAACATCCCTTTCAATTCTTCACCAAGTAGAGGAAGGTTCTCCTCATCTTCCCGTCCAAAAAGAACAAGGTAGAAGGAGGATGATGAATATCATCATGATCATCATATTGCTCACATTTTAGACGTATAATTTGTCCATCAACAATATTAAATGTTTGTGAGCAAGGAGACGCACAAAATAAACAAATAAGTTACTCTCCATTTTGCTAGTTTCATGAATTAAAGTACAAAATTTTATAGCAAAAAGCGGTGATTCCACTGTTTACATTTTTTACGTGGATAATATAGGGAAAATATTGAAAGCAGCATCCCGGTTCTTCCTGAGCACCTAGTTTGGGGTAATTGTGGAAAAATTTTACACGTGTAAAAATTGAGCATGAAAAGCTTTGTTGCTGCACATGATAGCTTTGACGTTTATATGTATTGGGTTGACTTGCTATGTAGTTTGGGAGTAAGATTACGGGTTTGCAGAAGTAAAAGTAATTCTGTATTTCACCAGAATTGGTGTCGAAATTGTACAACAAATGAACACCACTTACTACTTTTTCTGCTTTAAAAGGGAAACCTCAATTGGTTTTTGTGTTGTCAGAAGTTGGAATTGGTCTGCAGTTTTATGTAATGCACGTCTTTATCTATTACAATTTGTCTGTTTGTAAAAGTGGAATAAATTTTAGTACGAAAGTCTATACAAGTTACTGTAAAATTGCGACTTTTGCAAGTTGCCCCAACTTTAGTTACGGTTTTAATATCAATCTGGTTTCTAATTGACGTGTTAACTAACTTCCCAATTGTTGTAAAAGTGCTCGGGCTAGTAGTTCTGGGACTTGGTCTGTACTCCCAATTCAATTCTGACTGGAGAGAAGTCATGAAAACAAACAATTGAACACTGTATGAATATTATTTTTGTAGTTCCAAACTTTTACGTATGTGAACTGTACTACAAGAAATTATGGACCTGCCGATGTCTGAGATGCAAAGATCTGGAATACAATGACTCGGGTAGTGGAATCTTTCTTGGAAATCCAAAACGCCCAAGTGGATTTGGACCCAAAGGCAAGTAAAAAGTTGCAGCCTCTAAAACTCGCCGGAGTCTGATTAATCATCATGAATAACTATTTTCCATTTATATTGATTCATCAATGTATTAAAAAATCCCTTTTTAGTAGTCTTTTGCAAATTTTTGTGTTTCCAATTTAAGTGTAGCTGATTCCAAGTTTTGAAATAAATTCTATATTTACAAATTTTCCATAAAATTTGTTTTTACAGTCATTATAATATTTACAGACTGCATTGCCTTACATTGCATATGTTCAATATCCCGTTTGTATCAACTGGGATTTCCAATATGTTCATAAAAGAATTAACTGCATGCCCAAACCGCAACACGACCGGTTTTCGATGAAATATGTTTATATCTATAACCTTCAATATAAATGATGAATGATTTAGTCATCGCAGAAAAGATAACATTCATGCATAAATGCTATAACTGGTAAACACAGAAAGCTTGAGTGCATGCCAAATATTATTAGAACGCAGATATCCTCCTAGCTTTGCAAGAAATAAAAGTTGTTTCAATTTACATAAACAGCTTTCTTGGATTTAAACCACAGGATGGAAAAATTGACCATAACCCTGAATATTTTGCTAAGTTTTCCAATGTATCTAGCGTTGCATTGTATTATTAGGGTTACTAAGAATGCATTCTGGTATGATTATCCTTGTAGCCTTCCATTTTTTGCCATGAAACAAATGTTCATTTAAACTTTAAACGTCCATTATGACAAGTAGTTCAATGCTTAGTCGATTTAATTCCGTCACTGGTGCTCTTCTGACTCACAAAAATGGCTCAAACATTGTTGAAACTTATTGTTTTAATCTGTTTCCTCTATATCCATCTGGTAGCCATTGAAGGTAATCAAAATTACATAGGAATTTCGCTCTTCGTACCTATACAATCAAATAATTTTTCGTTTCTTTTCTCCAGCTCTCAAATGCTACCATTGTGCGTTTGTCCAAGGAATTCTTCCAAATCCGGGCAAGATCAAGGGTGAACCGTCTTGTGAATCGGAAAAAACACCTGACCCATCATTAATTGTGGATTGTGAGGATCTGGAATACATTCCCGGTCACGAAGGAGGAGAAAATCTTATTATTGGTCACGAGTTCAATAATTCTACTGACAAGCACTCAGATGGAAGATGGACATTTTCATGCTTCACTGTAAATTTCAATGGAAAAATAAAAACTGGTTCGGATATCAACTTCATGCTACGCTCCTGCCTGGCTCGACCTGTTGAATCTGGCTCCAGGCTCCCAGAAAAATGCTATTCCAATTCCAACTCTGAAATCAGAAAGGAACTGAAGGAAGACGAGGTCAATGGGCTTTTGGCTGCTTTGCAACCAAATTTCTCGAATAACACTCAAACCAAAGTTTGCACGTGTAATGGAGATAATTGCAATGGTTATAAGGAGGCTCCTGGAAGGAAAGCAGAGATGGGACACGATGGAAATGGGTTTAAAGAGGTTCCTGGAAGGAAAGCAGAGATGGGGCAAAATGAGAACGGTGCAAATATTCACTTAAAATTGTCTGTATTTATATTTTTAGCTTCTACACTTCCATCATATTTCAGCCTTATTAATTAAATCGTGATAAATAATACTGAATAAAATTTTGCAAGAATATATCCGTTATTTTCCATACCTGCCATATTTTTTGAGTTTTAACGAAATAGTACTCATAAAACTACTCAATCATGATGCTCACAACCAATTAGAAAATGATGAATGATATCGACAAGAGCAAAATATCAATATTTACATGGAAGACGCAGAGTGCAATCCATTACCCAATGTTTGGAATAAGCTGTTTTTTGCGTTGGTTTTATACAAAAAACTGATCTATTTGACGAACAGCCACAACGAGATGCTTGAACTATGACCACTACCGTCTTGAAAATTTATATTTTGCAAAGTGGAAAGATGATTGGACTGTAAAAAATCAGGAATGAATGGACACACACATTGGCAACATGTTTATTACTGAACGCAACCCAGATTTTCGCGATTTTCACATAAATTCACAACCTTATATCATCAGCATTTTCTATGAATGGTAGTCCCAGGTGCATTAATGGATAGCTAAGCCATTTCAAAGATATTCATAAATTAACGGACTATTAAAATTTGGTTTGGAGGAAAAATCCAACTGCTTTTTGAGCTTCTGCGAGTCATTCAATACTGAATTTGGATCCAAGCTTCCAGACAAATGCTATGCTGACTCCAGATCTAGGCTCACTGGGACTCAAGTAGATATTGAAGCTAAGAAATTATTGCGATCATGTGTGACCGATGTTTGGACTGTAACTGAAAGGTGCCAATGTAATGACGATGGTTGTAACGCTCCTGAGAATACTGGAGAAATGGAACAAGATGCTAATGGAGCTATATTCCATTCAAAAATGCATTTTTTTTATTTTTAGCTTTAATTAGTTCGTCAATTTCATGAATTTTTCCTAAATTATTAAACAAAGTTGTGATGAAAAAATAGTCAATCAAAATTTCATAAAATCTGGCATATTATGGACATTTTCCAGCAGTTTTCTATACATCAAATAAGCTCATTACGTCACAAGTAGGTACTTAATTTTAAAAAGTTGGTTTAAGACACATTTTACGCAAACTTTTTAACCTGACCTCGATTTCACTAGAAAGTTATAAAAGAGAAATCTCCTAATTTTTATACTTTCACCTGCCAAACAATGGGACTTTCTTACATCGCCCCAATTTTTTCTACTAAAACAATAGGGAAATCGGATTGGAAAGTCGAGATTTTTTTTCCTGAAAGGCACATAACTCATTGAATTATGTCAATTTCTATTTCATTATCAATCTAAACTTAAACCTGCCAAGTTCATAATTCTATTTGAGTTCCAAAATGGGAATATTTTCTAAAATGACTGAAATTTCCATTAAATTTCTATTAATTCTCGTAATCATTTTGGAAGAGTTCCCAGTCCAGGGGAATAAGTGTGACCCAGAAACCTTTTACAATCCGTACGTGCGCCTCAAGCGGAAAAAGAATGGGGGAGATATTGCCCAGCTGTCCAGCTCAGGGTTTTTAGATTTGCGGTTTCAAAACCGGGCGCTTCTCTGCATAAACGGGCCGTAAGTAAATTAAACCCATCTAAATCCCTTTAATTACCATAAAATCAATTAAAAACTAATATGTTTTTATATTTTCTTCCAGAGTAATTATGTATTCGGATGTGGAGCGTCTAGACCCCGAGGGCCGCCTCACTCCCACCGCAGACCAGACCTTGGATTCCCTCAAGGAAGCGCCAGAAGCTAGAAACGCAAACCCAGGCCATTTAGTTTCCTCCGTGGATGACGCAGATGAAGAAGACCTGCGGTTCAAAGGAGCCAAGCTGGAGGTGTTCAATCACCAATGCATTTCCATAAATAAGGTTCCCACCGACGTGCTCAAGAAAATGAAAGAGGATCAGGGAAAAAGATACCCGGAAATTATGCCAGATACGCAAGTCATGAACAATCGGACGGTAACTTAATTTTTCAAAAAAATGAATTTTAAAGTTTTTAAATAAAAAACTGAAAATAATTTTTATTTTTTTCTAGGTTTTGGGAATATTCCTCATTGGAAATAAAGAAGGCCACAATAAAGCTGAGCTAGCCTGGTTCAAAGGTCCAGAATGGGAGTACATAAAGACCAAAGAGAAAACTGTAAAGGACGCATCCTTCGTCATGACCAAATCGGATTCCCCCCATTGCATGCGGCTTCCAGACGGCACCCACATCAAAATCACCTCTGACCCCCACGAAAGCACGGACAAGCGGCCTAACGAAGTCTGTCGCTGGACCGTCAAGGAAGAGAACAAAGCCTGGTATTCTAAACTGTTCCAGCGCGGCTTTGACAATAATGGAATCCGCAACGGGGATCCGGTCATGGATGAAAATGACTATGAATTCTACGATTGCCCCGATGGCGATGGAGACCGTGCTATAATTCTGCAGATGTCTAAAACAACACCGCCACCAGTTTCTCACAATAATTTCACGGAGTTTGATCCCTTCGCGTTGTTTAACCCGAATATCATGACGCCCCATGGGTTTAGGAAGGATACGGGAGGATTATCAGGAGGAGATGCGAGAGCGGAAGATAGAGACAGTTTGACTGGGGATATGGGTCCTGCTCAGCTTTGCACTGTGACCCCGTTCCATCCTGCTTGTTCGGATTCAGGGGATATGGGTGGAGATGGGGATATGGAAACGACGACGTTGAGGGATATGCAGAATGTCCTAGCTGTCTCAGCAAATAACTATGAAATTTTGTTGGGAGAATGTATCGCACTTCCGGAGTTTGAAAAGGATGAATGTAATCCACCTGGAAATAATCAATGTAGATTAATGGAGCTTGTCCTTGAGCTTTACTCGCCAACACCAGAGGAAGTAAACGGCGCGGCAGCGAGAGTACCTCCAGCAGTTGTACCTGGTACTCCACCCACACCGGAACCTGATTATGAAAAAATTAGACCAGGTTATCATAATTTGGAAGATGAGCCAGAACTAAAGTGGAAAATGGACATTTTAAACCTGGTTGCCGACATTTTTGCCCAGCTCTGCATGCCATTCCGAGCTGATATGGCGTACACAGTTGCGAGAGTCTTTGGGTGGTATGTTTTTAAAGCTCATCAGTATGGATCCAGTTTGGGAAGACCTGGTCCAGGTGCAGCACCATTTCTCTTGGACAAGAAAGACCCCGCTTCTTGGCCAAATTTTGATAACACGGAATTCGAAAGAGTCAAAAATAAAACGGATACTTGGATTATCCTAGAAAAGGAGTTGCAAAGATGCCTGGACGTCTCTAAAAAGGAGAATAATGGAAAGGGATTAAAATTCCAGTGGGAAATCGGCTCAGACGACAGTGGACGGTGGAAGGTTCCCCACGCAAATGGAATGAAGAGAAAGAAGCGTTCCGAATCTGGAGAAAAACCTAAACGCTACCCAGTGCGTAGAGTACCTCAGGCCGAGTGTCCCAAGCAAAAACAAGGGAAACTAAATCCAGAATTTGATTCAGGATGGGAAATAGATAACTCTCCTCCCATGGAAGAACCCCTCAACAATGACATCAATGAAAATGAAGGAAAGACCCGTGAAAAACGTTCAGCAAGGGTTTCCAATAAATACATCCTCCCAGGAAAAAACATGGAGATTACCTACTCCGAAGGAACGTCCGGCTACGCCCGTGAAGCTATCCAAGAATACCGAGCTAAACCCGATTTAAATGATCCTCGTGCTGATAATTCCAAATATATTGACCTCCCCGAGAATATTCAGCATTGTTGGGACCCCGTGGAAGACCCTGTGTCAAAGAGAGTCGTCTGCACCAAAGCGGAAGACATTTTCTTTTATGAAGACAAAGCTGAAATTGAGTACGAGCTCAACATAGCGATCGACCTTTGGTGGAAGATTTGGGCAACAACCATCGGATTCTGTAACAAGGCATATTTTTCAAGAAAATCTGAGACGTTTCCAAGACTCTATAATTCAAAATATGAGTACTTTTTCGACCTCGTACAAAAAGAGTGGAAGATGCCAGAGGATAATGATGATTTGAGGATCATTTTCAGTGAATATTTAACTGAAGAGAGCCAAGTTTGGCTGGATACTTGTTTAGAATCATCGTATATCAATAGTAATTCCAAGAGCTATCGCCCTCCGCGGCCCATGACGGTTATGGAGAATGGGACGGAAATTTCGAATTATTTTGAGGAGCTACCCTCCTTCATTTATTATAGGTATCATCCTCTCCCTTCGACTAATAATAAATGAAGGGTTTGTCTCTAATTTTACTATTTATTTAATTTAAAACTGTTTAAAAATATGAAATTATATTTAAAAATTAAATAA
>JAQGAP010004180.1:0-10906 GCA_034697805.1 Orchesella bifasciata
ACATAATTTTGTCAACCGAACTTGTTTAATAAAACTTATCAGATTCAATTACACGCTTCGAAATTTAAATCAGCGGTGATGTTGACAAATTAATGCAGCCTATTTAGTAGAACTGCATCCATTATAGCAATGCCGCTTGAAGGTGTGCTCAAATACTGTCAAGATCTTAACTTTTCACGTCATTGAGCGTAATCAAAGCTGTCTCATTTGGGTTTATTCTGCATTCAATATTCACTCGTCGTGAATGCCTGTGAGCTAATATGTTACTTAAAACTCAAATCAAAGCAAACTGATTTTGTTGCTAGAGTATGCAGATTTTTTTTTGCAAACTTGCTTCTTCTTGGCAAACATACTTGTTTGTATCTATTCAAATGCTATCCATCATTGTATCCCCTCACGTTGGCTGACGTTTCCTGATGTTTTAGTATTGCTGGGATCAAAGAGCACTTTTGTTAAAAGCAACATGTAATCTGATCAAGAACAGTTTGATTGATTTAGTATAGAACCCTCAAGCTTCATCATGTTGATTATAAATAACACAAATTAATGAAAAACGAACCCAGAATGTTGATGAATTTCCTCAAAATTTAATAAATATTGTAAATTTCAACAACACTTTTAAATCAACAAAGTATACCTGCGGTTAGTGCCTATATAAATACGGAATGCGTGCTGAACACAATGAGGAAAACGTCGTAACTAATTCAATTAAAGTTAATTCAATGTTTCGCTTGCTGACTCGCAGTAGTGCCTAACACCTTGAAGATGAGTCCATCCAACTTCATTGTTTTGTTTTATTTTTGCCAGAGGACAATATCTTTAATCAGCAACGTAACAAAATTAAATTATGTACAAAATTTATATGATGCGCAAGCAAACAAAGCGATCAGTATCTCCAGGCTCACTCATACTTTCATTTATCAATATCAAGGGCAAGTGGATAAAGCATAAATTGGGGTGGACAGGGAAAATTCTGCCTGAGAATCTGAAAACGTTTTTATAGCATGAAAGTTTAATTTACTGTTACTACCACAAACAGAAACAAAAGGACTGACGATAGGTTTAGAGTTCCGCTATGCAGAAGAGCCTGTAGGCCATGCCATATTTTGTATTATACTATCTATTCAAATTTCATTATGAATGTGGCTAAAAACGTGTAATTAAATTCTCGTCTTCCTCCCACAACTAACACTGTTATTATATGCTTCTTTCTAGTGGAATAGCATATAGCAGTACGCTTAGCTCAAAAGTACGACCTCATATGTCCACACTTTTTTTATATCGTACACATATAGTCT
The DNA here is from genome assembly GCA_034697805.1 of Orchesella bifasciata. Classification (NCBI taxonomy): domain Eukaryota; kingdom Metazoa; phylum Arthropoda; class Collembola; order Entomobryomorpha; family Orchesellidae; genus Orchesella; species Orchesella bifasciata. Next base: position 1,299 of record JAQGAP010004180.1, read on the forward strand.
TTACTATTCTCAGGTACATTGTAGACAGACTATTATACGTATACACTTTAATAGCTTAACCATATAATAGTTGCAAACGAAATAAAGTTTTTTTAAAGAAGCGTTTCAACACAGTTGTAATATGGAGAGAAAACTATAAATTTCCAAAGGAAGAACTTATTTGGCCCAAAGGCTCTTCCCGAGTCTTCAAAATCGTAATATCAGATCATTTAAATGCATTAAATGTTCACGAACCTAGCCCCAAATACAGAAACTGTTTAATTGTAACCATTCGACCACTCTATTAAATGTCAGCACTACTCCAGTCAATAAGTTTAATGAGGAAAGAGTCAGTGCCAAAAAATATATTGTTGGATGGTTCAGGATGAACAAACTTGGCATTAACTTTTTAACACACGGAACTTTTTTCTTTGAAGGTTAAAAATCACCATTATAATAAAGGCTTTGTATGCCGCTGAGTTTATGGGGCTTCATTCAGTATGCCGTCTTTTAGTTTAATCTAAGTACATAATTTACAGGATATGTATAGATATATACCTGGCTACGAATAGTAGTAGGTGTATCATCAAATAAAACAAGACAGGTAGACAACTAGAGTGAGTGATTCATAACATCGATGATGCTATAATGATGAATGGGAAACAGTTGAGTAATTATATGTGTGGATGTGTTCAAATACGTGAACACATTTAGATGCAGCACTATATAGGCAGTCAGTAATTTAATGAATTCTTTACTCTTCGTCGCGCACAATGTATAACAGTATGAAAAAATATACTTCCAATTATTGTCAGTGAGGTATTTTACGCTAGTATTTTCCTACCCCATGTTATTATTAGATTAAAATATTCCACATTTTTGCTTCGTGATAATAATGATGCTTCGCTAATCTTTTAATGAATGGTTTTGGCAAAGTGAGCCCCGGTACGTTGAGTATAAAGTAATTTCTTCGAGCTTTTTCTTACACTAGTAAGTACCTAATTCAGTTTTCCAGAGGGTAATTTGCCATAATCCATGTACAATAGCGCAAATACGATGAGCTCATGAACCAATACGTAACAAAACTTTTCTTCTGCAACGTGAGAGCATGTTTTTAAACAAAACATTGTTCCTTGATCTAACACACAGATATACTTTTACTTATAAGGGGGTTTACTAAAACCTTAAACATGTCCAACATTATTATTATTATTATTATTACCTGGATTTTGTAGTATGTATTGAGGTTGATGTTTCGAGCTATCAATATGAGTTCACAAAGAACACAAAGCAAGTTCATTCGTACCTACAGACATTTATCAAGCAAAAAATATGCAAGACAACGTACCAGAAGGCAATATGAAAGTGTTAAAATGTACTGAAATCCAGTACAACATGTCTATTCCTCGTCGTTGTTGTAAAATGTAAGGTGATATGATAAAAAAAACGGGCTTCCTTTACGTTTTGCTGATGTTACAAAATACAATGCCTAGAAAATCTTAGGATAATGTGGACTTGGACCAGACAATTTTTATGGGTACAGGGTGCAGGCATCATGGCAGTACGTAAATGATAGCTGAAGAGTTTAGTTGAGTAAGAGGCATATGGAAGGAACAAGAAATCTCATGGTCATCAACTCCCCGCAAGGTAGTGCTAAAATAGTTGAATAGAGATTGTGATCGCAATCGTCGTCGTCGTTGTAGTTGCCGTTAAAAAAGAAGTGGCATGAGAAGCCGGCCCCAGAAAGGCTTACTACGTTTTTTCTTGGTAGCTTCGTTTGTTTGATTAAGTTTGTCCATTACCTTCTCGATTACGTGGTTCATTGTGGCTTCTGATTTCAGTTGATTGTGCTCAGGCTCAGTCCTTCAAAGCTGAGTGGTAGTTTTTGTGCAGGAAAATTACCAGAAAATTAGAAGTGCGCAGTGAAACGTTCGGCAAAGAAAGTGTTTGAATTGTCCAAGAAGTTGGTAGAAGAAAGGTTATATGGTGAGCAGTTTGGCTGTAATCCTATCTTCCTCCTTTGTTGTCAAATCAGTGGTTGATGCTAATATATTCTCATCATCAGAACTGACCATTACATTCTAACAAAGTTAATGCTCTTGCCAACTCCACAATGTGGAAAATTGATTTCTTATCTTTATTGTTAGCTCTATTTCTACTATACGTGTTGAGGTTTACTCAAAACTGCTTCCAGATTGAAGAATGCGCAATGTACCTCATTCATATAGCACAAGAATAGTTTGCTCTGCATATTTCCAAAGAGTCAATCCTGTCAGTCAGTTGAAAGTAATAGATTTAGGTAAAGTCAACTTGTTTTAGCAACTGACAGTGAACTTGATACTTTTGTGTTTGAAAGAAAACGGCTGCGTGACAGCTTTATTTTATATGACAAAAGTTCATTCTTCTCGTCTTTTTAGCTCATGTGAGAGTAACGTTTTGTATAAAAACATAAGCTTTTGGTCATTCAGTTCATGTTTTGAGACTTGCAAGAATCCTGGTATAATACTCTAAATAAATCAAAAAAGAAGTTGAATATATTAGAACGGTTATTATTCTGCTACTTTATGATTTAGCAACCAACTACCAAGCCCAGAAAATAAAGAATTCAACAGAAGAATATGAATAAAAAAGTGCATGCATATTTGAGTTGAAGCTACTACACAACGATTTATTCTCCTGGTGTGAATAACTGAAGTATTGTTTCGAACTGAAATACTAAAATACAAGCTGTGTTTACGTTCCCATATTAAAACCTGAAATATTTTACGTTCAAACAAGTTGGGTTTAACTGGAAGGAGGTTTGAAGCCCAAGTTCAACGAGAAGCGCATGTACTTTACCCCCTTCTAAACTTCCATGATACAAGCAGGAAATGTAATATCGAGAAAAGTGACAATGTTTAGTTACATATTCACAGCTTTAGAGAAAAGTAAAATATGTAAGAGTCTCGTTCTCTGAGTGAGTTGACGTTAACTTCCTCTCGTGCACTTGGTTGGTGTGTGTGCATGCTCAGCTTCGATTTGACAGAATGCTCAATATATTTCCAGATAAAATGGGAGCTTGTGTAGCTGGCCGTTCATTCATCATTCATAAAATGAAAAGGACATAAGTAATGCCGCAAAGCTGGGAGAAAACGAAAGACTTTGAGCATATGTGTATATTTGTGGAAGCATATTATCAGTCTTCACTTCACCCGGCTCACCCTCGTTCCTCATGATGCCATGTGGACTGCAGATTAAAAACAAACAGTGTATGAATATCACCGCAGTTGTTTAGCTCTGTTAGGGCCATGTCAGAGCTTTCTGAGAAATAAAGGAGCCGTTATTCTGCTAGTCAAACATCCCATCGTAATATGCAAGTAATGTTACATTTTTATAGTTATCAAAATGGTAGAGTTTTATGCACAAACCAAGGCATTTTGTTATCATTACGTTTTTCGGGAAGAAGCCACCCGGTTTGTCTTTTCTACAACGTTTGCTTCAACCTGACAATAATTTTCAACAAGAGGAGGGTGCACAATAGAAAACATGTTGATGAAAAATTAAAACCAGGCATGCCTCTTCTTTTTATTCTTACATAACACTCATCATAAAATATACAACGATCATGTAAAACCAGCTACAAGATTCTTTGCATGCAGCCAAACCAAGATCAAGATTTGTAAGGGAGTCGTAGGTAGTGAAAGATAAACAGCGGAATTCCATACATTTGTTGAAGGAGATCACATGCAAAGCATGATGATGAGATGAGAACTATGTGTGTAGTCAACCGACAATTCCTTTCCTATTACGTAGGACAACTTTAGCACCAAACCATCAACGGCTACTTTCCTCGCTCAAACTATCCATCCAGTCCATGTGTGTCTGCATTCAATAATGAAGATGATGAGTAATCGTAATGAAATGAATAATTTTACGAGTATCCCATATATGTATGTGTTTTCACTTGAAGGTAGTTAAACTGGTAATCTTGTACCGCATTAGCATAATAGCTTTGCAACACACGCATATGTTGTATTTATGACTTTAAGAAAACATCATCGTAATTTGTTCCTCTTGCAAGTAAATGCACGCGTTCGTCCTCTTTCTTCGTCGTACTCCAACTAGCATGCTAAATGAGGAACGATAATAAGTAAGGTTATACGCTACATTGCAAATTTAGTATTTAACATGGTTAGCAAGGCAGTAAGAGGATAGGAAAAAATAGCAAAAAAATGTGAAGCTACATACTTATCGTGTACTTTTTTTTATTGTGAATCTATACTCGTTTATTTTATGTAATAAGTTTTTGATTGCCGTTGATAACCTGATGACTGTTTTTGTTTTGCAGGGCCTGCCATACATCGATGAAATGGCTCAACCACGTCGGCCGTTACCTTAAATAAAATTCTTCGCGGAAGGAATCCACAAATCTGAGCTTATTTCTTTAAGATAAGCCAGATACTTCAGTAATACTTAAGTGGACGAAGAAGCTGTTGAAGAAGTTGACATCAATTCATTGCTGTAAAAAGAATTTACGTTAAGAAGATAAGTTAGCTGCTAGGAAATACTTATATCTTTAAGTAGAAAAAGAGGGAAGGATGAGGAGCTGGAAACGATGTACAGACTGAAATGAAGCAAACTTAAACTACTAGGATAAGACTGATAGATTCATTACGGATTTACAACTCGGAACGAAGAAAAGGAACCCCCACTCAGGATATACTTATTTGAAAAGGAACGAAAACAAGTTTTTTAAGTTAACAATTTTTGTTTTCTGGAATCTTTGCTCTCACTGTGCCAAACTATATATAATCACACATCACACGTCTTCTTATAAGTAACGTTAGGGTAGAATATATAACGATTCATTGAGATAAACGTAGAAAGAGAATTATTCTTTACCTTTGAAAGTTAGTATTTATAACTGTACCATTCATCATCTCTTTTAATTGCCAAAATTTCACCGATTAAATTTTTGTACAATACTGTGATCTACTCTGAGCTTCTCGCCGGTTTACTTGACTCTATTTGTTAGTTGTTGTAAAAACAAATATATTTTACTTTAGTAGTAAAAAGTTACAATATTATACAAAGTAGTAGCTTCGTAAAGAGAGGAATAGGATGGCTCTACTTATGTAAAATATGATACAGCAAATGTACCAACTCTACGCTGGTTTTCTCCAGTACTCTTCTATTCATGTAAGTTAATCCAAAAACCACAAAATGTCACAAAGATATCGTTTTCATAGACAGACAAATATATGTTTATAACTTTTTTCCTCGTTGGTTTTCCTTTGCAGTTTGAATAATGAATCAGATGAAGTGCAGTGTGTCGATGACGTCTCTGGAGTCACCGCAAAAAAATTTGCGGACTCCAGAGGGTCAGCAAAAGAAGCAATGGCCAGGAGGAAGAGAATGTTGTAGTTTGAATGCGAAGAAACCCAGGTACACCAACAAACTGATATAAAATGCTTTCGTGGATTAGTGTACAAAAGTCAAACAATTTTTGTTAGTTCCGTTTCCAAAAAGAGTTCCGTATTGTATTCATTTCCAACACGTTTGTTAACAAAGATCAATGCTGTTTATTTTGTAACCATAAAAGGTAATCTTTTTCGTTTGAATCGGTATGAACCAAATGTTTTGTAGCATATATAAATTTGTTTTATGTATACTTGCTTGTTGGAATTTGTAAACATTATAATCTTTGTTAATCTTATCACGAATATGTCCCGTCTCTGTATTTTACTACGCCAATGAGTTAGGAGGGCTGCGTTTGACACAGAAAACATGTTGGATTCTGTGTTAGTAATTCTATATTCGCTTTTCAGTCAAATGAAACCTTTTGTCAAAAAAAATCTGTCACGTTGATTGTGTTGTCGGCACCAAAAAGCTTTAAGCATGATGCTGCATTTAGCACCATTTTGCATAACAATACGGGATTTTTGGAAATCGGAGCATTATGAGTGTGTGATAATAATTTATAGCAATCAGCACCTTGACTGAAATTTTAAAAATTATACACACAAAAACTTTTGTGCAATATGGGATTTCATGTTTTTTAATAAACTTTTTTTTGTAGACGCACATTGGATAAGAAAATGTGGAGACGATCTTGGGGTTCGAATAATGAAGACAGTAGCCAAGAAGAATTTTGGAGGATTTGCCAGCAGTCAGTTCAGGTATAAAACAGACTAGACAATAACGATAACGATGAAATCTATGTAAATGTAAAATATTTAATTTTGGTGCAAATTCTTTTACAGGAGTTAGTTGAAGCTAATTCTGATGAGCAAGGACTGCGTCATTTTCTGGAAAACTACAGTAACATCTGTGGATGGCTAAATTCTGTGCAGATCGAAAGGGGACGGTTTTTGGATGCTTTAAAGCTTTCACAATTAGTAAGGAAACATACCTTATCCAGATCAAAGCTTATCATACTTGTTGCTTGTGATTTATATATGCATACATGCTGCATTCTTCTAATTATGATTTTCCATTATTTTCAGGCCGAAGATATGATGGGCAAGCATCATTGGAGGGTGGAGGTGAATGACACTGCTAAAAACCTATCAAAGAAGTAAGTTTACTACAACAATTAAAGATAAATAAAGATTTAGTCCAAAAAATTACTTCAAAGTCCCAACGGAAGGATTTACAAATAATGCCCGAATTCTTTGACCAAGTCTGTTTTAAAAGCTTTCGAAATGTTTGAAGAAAGTTAAACATCGTACTTCTTGGGAGCTTATATTATCAAATGACAAACCTGTATAACAGTAATTAAACTTTTAATAAGACATTTCTTAGCGTTTAAGAAATTATCTTCATCCGAAAATAAAGAAATGAAAAGCTGTCAGAAAGATCTTCAAATATTTCATTCATATCATAAGACAAGCACGAACCCAATATTTTTAAACAATAAAACAAGACGTTTCCAAAACTTCTACCATTGTGATAACTTTTAAGACTGGTAATTTGAATGAATGTTGCCTGTAACTTATATAGTTCTTTAATTCACCGCTTTCACTGGTGATGTTTCAATAGTTTTGACTATTCAACCTTTTGAGTTGACTGTAATTTTTTAAATCAATTTCTAAAATTCTCCAAATCATGAGTTTTGCATGTAGACAGTTCTCTATCCATTAGTCTGATCAAAAAATAATCTGATAATTATCAGTAATACATACAATAATGTGGAAATGATTGGTTTTATATAACGAAATATTGTTTCAATAGATATCCAAACTTGAAGGAAGAATTCCAATGGCGTTTGAAGCACTTGAACTCTCAGTGGGACGCACTAGAAAAAATCTTGTCACGTCAACAAATCTCTCATGCCAATCCGGAAAACGTTTCCCCTCCAGACAACGAAGGTATTTATAGATCGGCCAAAAGTTTAGTGTAGCTAAATAATGATGAAGCAGCCATTGTAATCAGGGCAAATTTTAGTTATTCCACTACCAATTTCTTGAGTGTTTGGGGAGAAATGTAATTTAAAAGGACCTCAGATGCATAACGGGGAAAGCCCCGTTAAGTATTAAATTTTTAAAACGATACAAATGATATTTTATTGACACTCTGCAACAGTAAATCTTCCCACCAATTCGAATATTTTGATTCCAATATGAATGTCTGAATTGCAGTCTGTAGTATAGCCAAATGAGACACAAAATAAATATGACATGAGGAAATATTCTGAACGCCTAGAATCGAAACATCTTGATGATGGCAAACCCTACTTTTCGACTTTGGTACTAATTTATACGCTCACGTTGAATTTACTCAGTAGTAAATATTTTGAATAATTCTATAGATTAGATTATAAAGTCTGACAGTATCAAACTATTATTGTACTGCTGGATTGGCTAAATTATATGCTCAGTGATATAAACCTTTGAAGAATGTCATTTAATATAAAATTTATTTGTTTAGGACCCTATGACCTAGAGTGGGTCCGGGACTGGCTCCGACAAAAAGAAAACGAGCTTCAACCACTAGATTTTCGAACAGAATGGACGCAACAGCTTTTGGAGCACGAGATTAATCGCTACAAGGTCAGTTTCTTTACGTTAGAAATATTCCGCTAAAGCTGCTTGCAAAATGCCAACTTATAATTTTTGCTTTTAAATGCCAATTTACTGGTGCAAAGCAATTGCAATATAGTTTTGGCTTTCTATATGGAAGCGTTTTCACATCAGAATATCAAAATTGCATAAATGTCAAATACTGTACAAACGTTCCGTTGAAAGTAACAGTTACATCAATATCAATGAGTTAGTTATGTGATTACGCCAATGCAAATACACGTCATATCATAAGAACTGAAATCGTCAAAAAGAAACCTTTTCGCTTTTCAGAACAAAGAAAATTCGTTACAAGAGCCTCACGATTTCTTAAAATTTCTTTCGATTGTGTTGCAGTCACCGACATTTGAACAAATCTTTTTCAAATGAAGAGCAAAGGTGGTGCACGTTGAATCACGTACTATATGAGTTAACTTTCAGTTTACCGTTTTCCCTTTGTTGGAAGCTGTGTGGAATCATTGTGTATATATTTTAATGATTACGTTCACTCCTTGGGGGTTTATGCACAAAAACAAAAGATCAGCAGTAGGTCATACAATTTTTATTGTGAAATGCATGAAAAATGCTCACATTTTATGTTCATTATTGAAAATTTCAACTCAGATGTCTTTGATAATCGATGATGAAACATTGAAAGTCATGCTATTCTTTGTGAATACGAATATTTACAAATCATATTTTTATGAGTATGATTATTATTACGAATATATTATTGGTACTAGCCAATTGGTATCGGTAATATTTAATAGAAATATCAATATCGAGTGGTTGCTCGTTAGAATCGGCAACTTTGTATCCTCTTATGTTACAATACAGCATGTACGTCATTGTCTGTATCTGACAGATTAGTATGTGTGAACTGTAAAACTTAATTTATTTTCTTATGCATGCTCACCAACGGACTTGAGAGTACGTAACGGGCTGGAAACAAAACATCAACAACTCCTTATGGTAATTGGGGAAATTGGGTGAAAAGATCAAACAAGATAAAAAGCGATATTGAAACTTTTAAAGAGAAATTGTCTTGAGGATGAGGATGAAAGATAAAGCCAAAGGAATTCTCAGGACAGATACCTTTCAGATAAGATAACATAAAGTGGTGATATTGTTTCCTACACGTTAACTATACGGCTCGTTAAAAGGCACCATATTTCACCCTGATGAAATCGAAAGGTATTAAGACAAAAAGACACATTATTATTACAAGCTGGCTCCTACATATATAGAACTTGTCACTCATTCATGAAGTGTCTACCAGCAAAGAGCTATTATTCCGCACGATCAACGATGCCTATATACACATAAAGCTGGGTCCTCTGTTTTTGCCCATTCTCAAATTATTTTTCTCTTTACTTTTTCTCTCAAGTCTAACAAGGAGCTCAGAATGAAAATAATTGAGTGGAAAAGGAATTGTCAGCAAAAATGTAATTTGTTTTCGTTCATTCGTTACATACCATATGATGACTGTGAAAGTGAGAAATTTGTATGAGCTCCGGCATCATTTGACGAGTTGATGTGATTTGAAGTGAAAAAGCGTTGTTGCCTTTATTCACAAAAACTATGCATTCA
>JAQGAP010004181.1:0-10906 GCA_034697805.1 Orchesella bifasciata
ATTTCAGATAAAATATGTGTTAGCATGAGCTGTTAGCAAACAACAGCAATTTTAAACCCCTTGTTAGTCATTCAAAGATGCATAAATTCGACATTCAATATTGATTGGGATTTCAAGTTTGACTTTATAATTCATCTTATATTTGCTTTCCATTGATGTATCACAACCCATATGTCTAACTTGTTTAAATGGCTGCCATTTGATATGGTTCATGTCTTTTCGGTTGGCCCAGTCCTATGAATAAAATCAGAATATAAAAAAGCCAAACGGTTCAAAAGTTACCCAGCTTATGAACGGACAATATAACAAGTATTTTCAATATGTAAGTAAATGCCTTTTCACACTGACACGCTTGAAGCTTGAAGCAGCAGACGTAAAAACGCAGGCAGTTTTTTTTAGATAAAATTCCTTCGTGTTCATTTTTTAAAAAATGTGTGATCGCACAGAGGTGGAAGTACACGGTAGCATAAAGCTCAATGGTGGCAGCAGAAAGTTACAAGCTAGCTACAAGCTGCATCTTTAAACTGATGTGAACACAAAAACAGCAAGCAGCAAGCAAAATGTTAAAAATACGTGACTTTTAATAAAAATTAAAGGTTTTGAAATAAAAACTTGACTTTCCATCGTTTTCAATTATTTTATCTCTCTTATAACTAATAATTACAAATAGGTCGACCTCAAATTACAAATATACTTTGTTGTATACGGGAGGAAAAACAAAGCCTTTTCCAGCTTAAAATGAAATTGCAAATCAAAACAAGCTACATACATGCAAGCAGAAATAGCTTCTTCAGAAAAAGCTGCAATTTTTTCGTAGGAGCTTATAAAATTTTGCAGCTTGAGCGGAAAAAGTCATATGTGTGAACACTCGAGTTCTTTCACGCTAGCCGAAAAAAAAACGCGTCAGAAAAAGAAACAAAGCTGCTCGCAGCATCCTGCTTGACCAGTGGAAACACGCTTTCCGCGTCAAGCCACCATCTTCAAGCTTCAAGCGTGTCAGTGTGAAAAGGCCTTAATGGTCAAAGTAATGCAGTATACTTGCTGCACTTGGCTGTGCGTTGTTTGAGCGGAGAATATCATTCACTCTCAATGCTTCCTTTTGAACCAAATGAGTCAGTGCAGTGAAGGTTCAACTACATATTACCAAAAAGGCATAATAGTTGAGAAGTATCATATCTACTATGCATAGCAATACCACCATGTAAACACACCATCGGCTCAACAAGTTTCCAATGTTTCTATTTCACTCTAAACATTCCTTTTTCCGATATTTAGCAATCTAGTTACAAGTTTGATAATAATCAAATATAGAATGTTGAGACTGGCATTAAATTTTATAAATTTTAAACCGGTAAGTTTTTTTATAACTTAATGTATTATTATTAAAATTTAAGTAAGTTAGGAATTACTTTTTCATAGTTTCCATCGCATTTAAATAAAGTTTTAAGTTTTTCCATCGCATTTAAAGTAAATTGACACATTCATGTTTAGGATAGGCATAAAGAAACATCATCAAACCCAAGTAAACTACTTGGACTACTCGTATTTGAAAGATCTTCTCATGCGTTGCAGCATTGATTGGAAACGTGTTACATTTTAAATGGTGAGATATGAAGATACATTGCAGGGTCAAAGGTAGGAAAACAACACCTCACATTAATTATTTTGTACTTTGAATGTGCGCCTTTTCGGCAATTTTAATATCGTTTTATTTTTAAGAAACGTTGGCGATTGAATGATCATTCTCCAGGTTGAAGCAGGAAATAATAGTAGAATTCCTACTCATACTGAAATTTTTGCAAACTGGAAACAAATATATTATTGGAACCGTGCAGAGTATTTTTTCAGAGTATTTATGGACATACTCACATATCTGTTATAATAATGCATAAATCAAACAGAAGACGGCAAGGAAAGGAAACTTTAGTAAATTTTAAATTGGATTGAGGTTTAATCACTTGGTAATTGATGATGAGCCAAAACCATTATGCATAAGTGTCGACCTTTGGTTTGTTTTGACGTACCTGATGTGTAAGTGGTTAAAGTATGAATTTCGTCAATATATCATAATATGTTAATATATTTATTTTTGTAATTTTTATTGGATTTTGGCTTCAGAATCCAGTTGGGATTTTTAATTTCGTGAGGTCAACTTTCAACTAGATCTGACAGAATATAAAATGGTGCTTTGGTTTTCATTAATTTCCAAACACACAAGACTGAAAATGGATGATACAGCAATTCAAATTGGAGGTTTTAGTATCAAGGGCACAAAACCAAATTAACTATCGTAATTGATGCAACACAGCAAACTTAAATTGTTCACATTATTAAACAAGACAAAATAATTGATTCAAATCGCTTTGTAGACCTACAACAATATGCCACATTATAAAGTCGGAAAAACGGGAAAGACTGGAGAGACTCCTCGTCTGAGTTGATTTCTTCTTCTTTCTCATAACCAACATGTACGATGAATTATAAATTTAACTGATAATGATTAACTGAATTAATTTGCATTAGTGATAAAATTATATTGGAACTGAAATTGTAACAAGGTATCTTTTATGGATAAGCTGTTCACCACAATTATCCGAGGATATGGATGCTTGCCACGTAAACTAAATGGAATACTGGAAGATTACCAACTCCATACAACATTTCTCTTAATATTTCAATATACCAGATGAGTAGTATGAGGCATGCTATGATTCGGAACTAGGTGATGATGGAATATTTGCAGAAAAGCTATTTTAGAATGGAGTCTAATGGGGAGACAATAATTTCTCGTCTTCTTTCTAGTATATGATTATAACCACAGAGGACTGATAAAGATTAATACTTTTTCCATAACCATTTCTAGATTTTGGACCTGGAAGCCAACACCAGTATGCATAAGGAACTGTTGCGGATTCGCCAAATATGTGACAGTTTACATAACAATCATTTGATCAGATTCCAGAAAGTAAAACTAGGAATAATTATAATTGACAATGTCAAGATAGCCTAAATCCGTTTCAAACGAAAAAACATATGCACTATTTTCAGTTATGCTGTAAAGAAGAACTATTACATTTTTGTGAAATTGCTACCTCGACTGACTTGTGAGTTCTAATCAACGTGAAAAAGTAGAAGGGGCAACTGTTAAAACAACAAATTCTTAGTCGCAAAATCCAACCATAATTACCTGGTGCGTGGTTAAGAACTTTCATAAAAAATTAATTGTCGTATATCTCGTAGCTACAAAATGCTATCTAGACGGTGTGCAAATGTCACTAAATCACGAATGTTAATCATAGTGTCTTGTATAACGCTTCTCTGAAGTTATCCCCCCTTTTTGGGACAGCTTTGTTCTTCTTTCTATTTCACCCATGTTTTGAAGACAATCTAAGCTACTACATGCTCAACAAATGTAGTCCAAACGTAGCTAGTAGAGGTAAGGGTATATTTAGTAATAACAGAAACTGTTGACGTAGTTATGCATGTAATAGCGATGAAATATATTCTGCAACGTCGTTTGGTTCATCAGCAACTGCTGCTTGTCCAGTTTCACATCAATTTTCCCACATAAAGCATAGACTTTTCTTGCTATGCTTTTGAGTACAAAAGTGAAAGCAAGCAATGAATTCTCCAAGCTCAATGAAAACATAGTCAGTGTAGATGTTGATGCGAATGAGGCGGATATAGCCGTCAACAAAAGTATGTGGGTATAAATGCTCACATGAATGAATATTATGGTAACAAGTACTCGTTTAGTGTTGTTGCAGCCTTTTATTTAAATTGCAGTGAAACGCAATTGCGATGCATGAAATAAATCTTACCATACAACCTTCTTAAAATTTTCTTTCCTAACTAGTTTTTGCATTTAAATCCGCCAAACTCACTGCTAATGTACCCAGTCAGTTTGATAAAAAGTATTTTATATTATATTTCTTTCACTTCACAATTTTCAAACGTTCCTATTTACCATATTGCGGATTAGCGCAAACATTTTCCAACATACCTACTGCTACCTCAACTGAAGGATATTTGGCTGGTGTGCAGGCTTTGGTATCAAGTATCATCGCAATTTATTAACTTTGAAAAGGGAACTCCTTTAAAGGAAATTTATAAAATGTTTTATGTTATGAAATATAATATGAGTTACTTAAATTTTACAAAAATTCTACCCGCCATAAGACCAGTTTAAATTTATGGCCACAACGCTGCAGCGGTATAATGAGCCAGGTACACGGACATACCCTCGAATGTCAAGTTTCTCCCACATTTGCAAGGGCCAATAACCATGTGAATGTTCTGCAAGCTTCTTATTTTCCTTTCCTCAAACTTCCTTTGTCTACTCGGGACTGCATTTATGAAGAATTTGGATTTACGAAGAAGTTCACTTCTGAATTTTTTAGAAGCATTATCCACTAATGAGAGGGCATGAAATGAAAAAGCAATCCGGCATGCTGATATCTATTCACCAGGAAGAAAAAACATTTAAAAACTCGCTCTTGCTTTCATTTAAAAGTAAATTTAGCATGTTTTTACAAATATATCCGTCAGTAGAAGATTAATGTCAGCATATGAAGCTCCGGCTCTTAGCAACCGAAAAACGCAATATGACTGAGCAGCTTGTTGAACATTGTAAATAGCGTGAAAAATGAAAATCGCCTTTCCAAATACTCTGTTTAACTCTCGATTCACATAATAGAGGTTCTGATATTGTTGGAGTTGTTCAGAAACTCCGTTCTCAGACGTTTTCACTTTTTCTGATAGTCTTTTCAAACATTCCTCACTGTAGAATGCTACGCATCCAGGCAATACAGTTATTAGAGAAATAACAAGTATTAAAATGGACATGTTTGCTGATTCCATTATCCAAATTAGCCATTCCAAGTAAGTGGACTTCCAGGGCAATATCCCATATAGATGCATAGAGCCGCTTATGTTTGCACGAAACTCTTTGAAGATGCTAACAACTTCAAAGTAGTCCAGAATACTAAAAATAAACACAAATTATGAAGTAAAACTTGTAGCAAGAATTAAAAAATAGAGGCTTAAAGATTACCTTGAATATAGAAAAAGCATAAGTGTTTTGTATGCCGCTGTATTAACACCATGCTTCAAATTAGAAGTTGTGTTGTTTCCCCCTAAAAACGTTTCAAAAACTTTCAAAGCTTTATTAACGTTTTGCATAAATTCTTTGCTGAGGAAAAGACAATCGGATGCAAAATAGAGACAGAGCGCACTTGACCACAAACTAGCTTCAATATACCCGAAAATTTCCAGTTCCCCATGAATAGATTTGAAAATTCCAAATACTAAGAGCACAAAGTAGATGAACACAGTCATACTTATTCCTCGAGGAACAAAGTAGATTGATAATAGGAAGGGTTTCCATTTCTTATTGAAATTTGTTCGAATAGGGGCGCAACAAACGGTTAGGTAGTATTGTAGCACGTAAAACAGAGGAGAAATCTGTTGGGGAAATAGTTGTTTAATCAAAACCATGATGACTGACTTGGCCTGTTTACTGAGAAACAGTTAATACTGAAATGACTGAAAGAAAGGCCATTGTGAGTACTTGCTCTAAAACCCCGGAGATAACTATTTGAGAAATAAACGGTTTTTCTAAAAAAGGTAGAGTCATTTTAAAAGGTTTGGCAAAACTTGACAAGACAATGGGTGAGATGACGTGACTACTTACAGTTCAGGATGATATTTCATTGAGTAAGTGTTGTTAAAAATTCCCGTGAGAGATATTAAACGACAGAAAAATCGCAGAAAAATGGAGCTTGATATGGATTATTAAATTTGCAGCCAATTAGTTTTGTTTTCTTTCGTTTTCACATCATATCATGGTTGATAAAATTATAGGTTCATGTAAGTTTTTGACGTCAACACCACCAGCCCACTATAATCTAGTCGGATATGGGATTGTGATTACAGACCAATTAAAGTCGGTATAAATTTAGAATGGCATTGGTGATCAGATAAAAGCTACTGAACTCTACTGTTTTGTTGTTTTATATCAACATGGTCTCAAACAACGGCATCATTAAATCCGGAGACATTGGCAATTCCCAGCTAGGTGTACACATGAAGGCTGGATGATAATCAAATTGGCGAAGAAACTGGTTTTCGTCGCCGCATGAACATGCCTCTTCCAGCTCGCACGGGAAATAATGGGATGTTGGATGCCAAAAAGGAGACTTAGTTCTTTGTCTATCAAAAATAAAGTCAAATTTCAAAAGAATTTGTCATTATATGATTTTTTAAACTCAATGAGCAGTTGCTGTTCATATATTAATTTGGGTTTTCAAGTGTTTGTATTTACATTGATAAATTTACCGCAAATCTAAAAAGGTAACTCGGAATTCAATAATGGATTGAAATTTGAATGATTTATGTACACCTTCACGTTCTTTTAGAATGCACTCCCCAGTGGCAAGTCTATAGGGAAAAAGGATACTAAGAAGTATTTGAGCTATCAGCGACATATGGGTGGCATTCAATGCTTGTTGACCTGGAGAACACTTAACAGTTGAGTTTTTGAAAGGTTGACCCTTGATTTCGACCCTAGTTTACCGTTCGTTGTTTAATACCATTTGCAAACGAGAATTGTGTCAGCTAGAAGCCCATGCAAAATTTATATGTCAAGTTTCAGCCTAATCTGTCAATTTACATCTGAGCTACGGGCTTCCAAACGTGTCGAAGCTCCAGAAAAAAGGGCTGTTTCAATGGTCCGTGCATGAAGAAACCGCAAAAGTAGCAGCTGAAAAATGGCTTGTTCAAATCGTCTGGGTTTAAACTTCACTTTTTATAACTTAGAATTTGTTAACTTCATGACTGTTCTGCTAAATTGATTTCGAAAGAACGGACTTTCTAGAACAAATTCACATTTACGCAACATGGAACTTTTAGCCGGCGATTGAGAAATGACGTAGACAGATAATAACAAACTTATTGATGCTTTAGATTGCTATGTTGCAAAAAAGTATGACAAAAACTCATAAAATAATCACGTTAGCCTGCAACTTTAATGTTGTGTTTAATTATCAATGACGTTTTTCATTTTGACCTTGAACATTTTTTAAAGTCTTGCTCAAAATTTGCGGAAAATATGCATACCAGAGTAAAAGTTTGCTTGTGCATTTTCATTTTGTCATAAATCACTTATGAAAAGTGAAAATCGTTTTCAGGCATAACGTTTTTGTTCAAAATGGCTATAAATTTCAAAACACCAGATGACTTAATTCGGTTCTAGACAAATAATTTGTTTTATTTCTAACTTCTTACGCTTGCTATTAATAAATGTTAAAACTAACAGAAGTACCCGTTCTGATTGATAAAGTATTAAAGGAAACCAGAAATCCATGGAGCAGTGAATACACCCATGTCTATTTTAACGTTTCTACATTGTAATACGTTCATTTTATTTTGCAGTATTATGGCAAAGTAACGGATGAACTAACAAGATATGTACTGAAGTCGACAACGTTGGAAATTGCATATTAACCAAGCAAAAAATTGGATTGTTTCTCAACAATTATGAGATCAAACCACTGGCTTACCAAGCTGGAATCTATAAAATGTCTTGTAACGATTGCGCTGCAATAAACAGTGGAAAAACTGACCTCAGCATCGACATACGAGCAAATAAACATGATCCATGTAATATAACTAAAAGTTCTGGCGTAGCTAGTTATGTCTGGACAGATGATCATAAGGTTTCCAGAATACAATTAATTGAATAAGAACCCTATAATGACCTAAGGAAGTTTAAAGAAGCCTTTTACTTCCGGAAAACGAAACTTAAAATGAATATAAAACACGGAATCTCAATCAATCCCATGTAGACAGACCTTCTACTTTCCAAAACCAAACCACCATAGATTAATTTAACTTAATTTTTGGACTTTTAATTTCAATCTCACATTCATTTCTCCCTTTAAATTGTAAACTAATAGTAAATTTAGTGTTTCTCATTATTAACCCTGACGAAGGAAAGCATGTGAAATGAAAAAGCTTGGCATATTTAATTTCATTAAATTGGTATTTGTACCACGAAAATTTCAGTAATTATATTATTAATAATATTTCTCGGGGTTGCGGAATAATAAAAGCCATTTTCATTTTTTTAACGCAGACCTCGAGCTATATAAAACTCACGATTGGAAAGTGACGTAGACAGTTATTCATAAACTCATTGATGATTTCGCTTGCTACGTTGTAACAAAGTATGACATCAACTCATTAAATAAACTGAGTAGGTATACAGAAGTTGTAAAACAACTGATTAAGAAGAAGATTTAAGAAGCTATACAATGAAATGACAACGTTACGAGAAGAAGAACTGCACATTGTATATCCATAAAAACCTTTGTTAAATTGTTATGCTAATAATTTCATTGTATACGAAGGTACTTTTTCGAAACATTTATTTAACTTCACATTTCAGCTTTTGGAATAATTACACAAATTGGTTTATGGTAACTGTAAAGACTCTCGTATATCCACCCGCTTACACCATTTATATTTGAGAAACAAACATCGATATTTGTCATTCCGTTAGTTGTACTTTCTTGTAAGTTTAACACAGAATGCATTTTAAGTTTACACATAAGCTGGTTGAATGATGTACCTTGACCATCCATAATGTTTATATTTATATCACCAAACACCACCAGCTTATCTTTGCCCACAATGATGCTATTTAAATTGTCCTCATATACCCGTTTTGAATACTTTGGTGATTTATACGTAAGTATGAACGTAACATCTTGGACTTTCCAAGTTAAGAAATAGCAGTGTCCTTCCATCAGCCGAAATGGGTAGAAATGTGTGTCAGTTACATTTGTTCCGTTATTCTTAAGCAGCAAAACACCTTCAGAATTTCGCTTTTCAGTACAATTTTTACGATAAGCCACTTCAAACTCGTCCGTGTGAACGGTATCTGTCTCAAGAAGTTGTGGCTCTATAATTCCAATTATATTGCTGGCTTTTGGGCATTTATCCGCAAAGAGATCCACAAAATGTCTTAAGTATGACTCGATATTATGAACGTAAATTTTAAGAAAGCTATCATCATAATCCTGAAGAAACTTCAGAGTCATACTTAGAGGTGAACTCCGTAGCCTTGTCATTTCTTCGGTTACTTTTTGTTGTTTCTTGTCATTTGGTTTATTCGGCTTGACAAAAGTTCCATCGATGAACAGTCCTGATTTTGATGTAGCCCTGCTACATGCAACATACATTTGCTCTCGGGACAGCTTCTTTCCTACACTGACGACTACATTTCTTAAGGTTGATCCTTGTGCTTTGTTGATAGTCATTGCATTAGCAGCCACGAGTGGAATTTGTGCCCTGATTAGCTCAACAGCACGGTTCCTTCCAGTTAACCCGATACGCATGGTTATCCGCTCAATAGGCACCCAAGTCGGGTCGTATCCTTTGTTGACTTGATAAGATTGTTTGGCCTGCCTTTTAGATATTCCAATCAATGGATTTTTGAAGTCCATCCAAACTCTCTTTGGCACGGAGATTCCATCTCTTGTTACACCGTATTCGATTAGCTTTAACGTTCCTGTTGCTCCGTTAAACAAACCATCAGACACGTCAACATTTGTGGAGATGAAGTATTCAGCGCCAACCTGTAGATGCACCTCATAACGAAGTCCACTGCACTGTTGAACGTTAAGCGTTTTGGCATATTCCAAAAACTTTTTCTTCTGCTCTTCACCGACCGTACCTATAGGTAAAATTTTTCGAAAAAATATTAAACTTAGATGCTTACTAAAAGTCAAACATACATTAGACATACACAAACATTAGATACTTTTCGAAAAAATACATTTCTTTACCTTCTATTTTTTCATGAGCAGTAGAAACTGCATGATCTGTGTTCAATTTCCCGTGAATAATTTTATTGTATTCTGCGCATTCACGGTTTGTATAAAACAACCAAATTGCTTCGTCGGGAGGCTGATTTTCTTCTGTTATTTCTCTTGAACCGAATAGAGCCACATCTTCATCATCCATATTTCCTTCCGCCATGTTATTTAGTGCCTTACAAAATTCATAGTCACCCTTCTGACGCATTATTTCGTCCAACTCGTACAACTCAAATAGGCTCCAAAGGTGGTTTCCTAACTCACCATTTGGCAAATGAGTTGGCTTTTCAAAGACAAACTTAGCTGCTACTGGGGGAAGCTGTCGCATGTCTCCGACGACTAATACTGAACGCCCACCAAAAGGTCTTGAGTTTGAGTAAATTTGTTGAAGTCGAGAATTGACTTGGTTTAAGGATTTCAATCCAACCATCGAAATTTCGTCGATAATGAATAATTTTGCGTTCTTTAACTTTCTGACTAAGGAACTCAACTTGTCTGCTTTTAGGTCGCTGAAAATTTCCGCATTGCTGCACGGCAAGTTGAACGATGCATGCAAAGTCATTCCACCAACATTAAAGGCAGCTTTTCCTGTTGGTGCGGATACCAATACGCATATTTCGTCTGGGTTTTCAGTAGGAAACTTCTTGTTATAAATGAGGAAGCTTTGTACAAGAGCTGTGACTAATTTGCTTTTCCCGACTCCAGCACCCCCACTCAAAAAGATATGGAAAGTCTCTTCTCGTTTTAATCGGTGGATGAGATCCAGAACAAACCGGCGCTGCTTGTCATTAAGTTCTCGTATCATGTTATGGTAGTCTTCAGTTGCAACTAATCTTGGTGGAAGGAACTGATCTATTCGTTTATTTGGTGCAGTCGCTTGCTTGGTGTTTGGAAATTGTGTGGCCTCATTCTCTTCATTTAGTAATTCAAATTCGTTTTCAACTGTTGGAGTATCATCTTCAAGGGCAGCGTCTAACTCTAGATCCCTGTACAGGTCAGCTAAGGTGTCATCGTCGAGCAAACGATTA
>JAQGAP010004182.1:0-10905 GCA_034697805.1 Orchesella bifasciata
GATAAAAACTTAACTGCAACTTGTACTATATAATTTTGCAAAAATTACTGCACTAAATACATTTTTGCACTGCACCTGGTGTAATTTTGATTCGCAAATTAAAATGAATGTGCGTTTAAATTTCACTTCATTGATCCATTGGTTTTGCGCATTAACCACTTGTACATTTGCTCCTTGTACATTTGCTCAGGAGTTCTGATTTGACTTTGAACTTCATATTTATTGTCAACAGTTCCAATTCGAAAATCTGGAAAGGAATCATACGCACAGTAAACGACAGACGATAGATCATATTTTCTAAATTTGTCTAAACGTACATAATATTAAAACACCGTTCACTTGTCCAAGCAGGCTGAGTAAGCTGTGAGCTATGCAAAGCAAAGTTTTTTATGTTGACGTATCCACATGAGTCGTTGTCAGTCTTTCCAAGCATCAGTTATGATCATCCTACTCTCATCATTGTAACCCGTCCTAGGCATTTTGTGCTTACCAATGCAAAATTTACTCTAAAAAAGGAATGCATTCATCTCTCAACAACCCAGAGACATGGATAGATTGTAATAAAGCTGACTGATTTTGATGTAAATTTTTGTTTGGAATTTCCTGATTGTTTGCATGCCCCTCAACCGTGTGCATCAAAAAAAGACCTAAAATGCTTATGACATAAATATTTTGCAACTAAACTTGTTGTAGAGGATTACCAGGATTACCCAATCTTATTGAGTCTGAAACTATTATGATTTAATATATTTTGAATGTCGCCAAATTCACATGTATGATGCTTGGAAATTACTGATAATATAAAGCCACGCAAACATATTTTTCAACACATTTACATTTAATTTTATGTTTGAAACGGGGTAAAAATCCTACCTTCAGCTTAAAATCTTACCAACATATACCTTCTGAACGGTGTGACGTAATTCTGAAACAAATATTAACCAAGTCACACAACACATCAAAGCTCTAAATACATCAGTGCTCTTTGCGCAGTTTCCGTTTTAATATAAGTAAATACGTAAGATGACATATATTAAAAAAAATTTTTGCCATTGCAAGGCAACCCACTATAAATATACACTAAATGAATAACAATGTAAAGTTTCTTGAGCTGCACATTTGAAGACTTGAGAGCAGACGCTCAAATCCCCGCTCGTACATATATTGATTACTTTTGTAATTGTGGTGGTGAAAAAGTACCTCTTATTAAAACTCAACAACATAGATCAACATGTAATATAATATTTGTACTTTTGGCGTAGTCAGTCTATTATAAACATGAGTTTGTGCCCTCTCATTTTCATCGTTTTCAGTATACTAATGCTATACTCCATCTATTCTTTGTAACAGTATTATTATTACACTTTACAGATTGCATTGTTTGCAACTTCATGTTAAAAGACGAAGGAGAGGCTAAAAGTATAAACGAATGGTAAATTGATGAATTCAACTGGTTGGTAACAGTTGTCAAAAACGGAATCCCTTTGGATTCCGGATAACTGAAGAAATCGGGTGTGGGAACTTGACAGTCAGCTTCTCAAATAGGTCGTCACTCACCTGTAATTTTATCAGAAAGTCAAATAACGTAAACAAACTCAGAAATTCTGTACTCGAAGGTTTGCTACTTTCTGGTCGACTTACCCCAGCTCCACAAGTCATATCCAATTTCAGCAAATTGGGTAGCTCAAGTATGTCACGTAAAACTGCATCTCCACTATCAAAGATAACACCCAGTTTCAAGCATTCTAGATCTGGAAAAAATAGGTTTAAGTCTCAACATTATTTATTACCAATTATTTGTATTATAAAAAGGAGCAGTTTTAAAGAAATTGCAACCTTTTAAATTATCCAATTTCAGCGTTACATCATCAGTTCGCATGCTTTTTGGGCCATTGATTTCGAGCGAGATTAACTTGGTCCAATTGTTGCAATCAGCTATCAAACTCTCGGTGCCAGTATAAGTTGAAATATTGAGGCGAGTCAAATTAGGCATCAATTTTGCGAGCATCATCACTTTTTTCTCGGTGTAAAGTTCATCCTCACTCACGAACTCAACTAGACTTGGCACCACCATAGAGTCCAAGTTTTTAAAATAGTTCCTTTCATATGAGTAAGTCCGCGATGGTATATCCATATTTTTATTGGATTTGTGGGGACAATCTAAAAAACGAATGAAAAAACTGAGTTTCAATAATGCACAGCAGACTTGTAGGTAACCTAATTTCCATACAGACCTTTATGATAGTTCAGAAGATGGAGAATCTTCAAATTGGGCGTAAATTTCAGAAACATCATGTTAGGAGCGATGTTCCCAGAGAGTTGCCACTCAGTCAAAGCCTCCAGCAAGACTCCAAACGGAAAGCCGTGGAACGGGCGTACATTTGGAAAACTCACCAGCTTGAGACTCTTGAGCGTTTTACAATAAATCTGAAGAATGCCCCTCAGTATTGACTCCTCTGTCAACATTCCAACATCCGGAGTGAAATAAGTCAGTGGAAACTGAAGATTTTGAAGATGGGATTTTTTCGACGACGCAGATGATCAACTACTGTTAAACGCTGTTTTTCCTGATCTATCATCACAACATTTGTTTTCTTCACAACAGCAAGGCTCACAAGCGGTTTCATCATCATCACCTAGCTACTCGCCTCACCCCACAAATCAAATGGCAACACACAATCAACACAACATGGACATAGATATTGGAGTAAGTAACCAGCTTGAAACTGATCATCGCCTTCATTTAGCTAGTTTAATTCAGTTAGATAGTGCAGAATCTCTTAAAATTTGGCAATACAAACATGACTATCAGGATGATCCGTTAGTCAGGGAGTACCTTACGCTATTACGTAAACTTGACTGGTATCCTAAAGCCCCAGAAAAAGCTCAACTTAGCACTATTGAAAGACCCATTTTCAAACTACATTCTCAGCTAGAAATTGATATTATGAATAATTTCACTTCGTACTTTCAGTGCAAATATCATCACAAAAATGTAGGCGGGGCAACAGAGGCAAATGTTCCTTTGTTTAATGTAATAACTCGTTTCCAAACACCACAGTATAGTCTTCTTCCACTGAAGACACTTGAACAAACGGCAGATTTGAAAGCACATTTAGCACTTGAAATACAAAGAGAAAATCTAAACGGCATTGTTTTTACAATGGAATTATTATTACTTAGAGTTCAAGATCAGATAGCAAACTTTGTCAATTTAAATAATGGTTCAAAAAAGGATATTGAGTATTTCTTTATTACTTATTATTTTGCTGCCAACATTAACTTTGTTGAAAAATACAAAATCAAGAATATTGACTGGCCAGAAAGGGCAAAGAATATTATTATCAAGCCGTCACTTCCTAAGTGGAGAAAAGAGGGACAAGAACCCCCTAAAAACAGCAAAAACCGTTTTGCTACTGACATTAATGCTAGGATTTTACTGGGGAAAGTTGAGATTACCTCCGAAAAGGTGTTAAACAGATTTAATGAAGCAGATCATAATGTTCAATCTGGTAATGGTGCAGCAGGCTCTTCCTCTTCGTTCTTTCCAACCAAAAATATTAATCCACGAGTAGAAAATGTTGATAATGCCAAATCAAATAAATCAGTCGTTCAGAATAGAAACCGTTCGGTAAAAGATATTACTACAAAGAGGCAAGGAAAGTCTCAAAAAAGAGCCACGAATCCTAATTTCGATCGTAACAGACAGGGAAACGGTAACAGTTTTGCAGTAGAAAAAGATCTGACAAATATTAATAATGATCTTACTAATTTTAATTGAAAACCATGTACCGATAGAGAAAATAAGAGCAAAAGAAGAAGGAAATTCGTAAATTTACAGAAAGTATTTCCTTACTATAATGAATTATCAAGATCAAACAAAAAACTTTTATATACAATGTACCTAAATTTTAAAGACAAATCCTCTGTACATAATCTTACCACTGTATTGATTCCACCTTCTGTAAATATTGTACTAAATTTAGGCCTTAAGTATAGTTTTAATCTTAAGCCAGATTTTGACAAAATCAGGGGTAATTTGGAACTTGGTGTTCGTAAAGTCGCATGGAACATTTTTTATGCTAATGATGATGAATCAAGGGAAATGACTGAACTAGAAAGAATTTCACATAGAATTAAGAAAAGCCTAGATATTAAATCAAAAGAATGTCCACTTGAAAACGATCTATTTAGTAGTACTTTTATTCCAAATATCATTTCAAAGCTAAAGCAAAATACATTAGGATACAATCCATTACATCAACTCCTTATAAAGGACCTTGAAAAATTCATTTCAGCAAACAACCTTGTTATTAAAATGAGTGATAAAAACGCAGGGATCTGTATAATGAATAGAGAGGACTACGACAATGAAACTTTCAGACAATTAAACGATTTAAGTGTATATCGCCCAGCAACTAGATCAGAATTTGATAATATGACTTTTGATTTTATTGACAAAACAAGAACACTTCAGAAAACAACTCTAAATTTTCTCAATCTCAAGTCAGTTATTCCAACAACAAGAGAACCTGCAAAATTCTATATCCTGCCAAAAATACATAAAAAATTCGATAAATTCCCTCAAGGTAGACCAATTTCCAGCACAATCAAATGCCCAAACAAAGGCACTTCAATGATTTTAGATAGTTTGTTAAGGAAACTCAGTTTATACATCCCAGATTTAATTTTGGATACGCCTCATTTATTACACAGCCTGAGTAAAATTAAACTAGAGTCGAATAGAAAGTATATAGCAGTTGTTGCTGATATCCAATCGATGTATCTAGAACTACCTATAGATGTATGCAAAAGGAACTGTATGGAATTTTTCCGCAAACATCAACATAAAGCAAAATTTCCATTCCCAATTAATGAGGAGCAATTGAAACGATTATTAGATTTAAGCCTGGATTACAGCTATTTAGCCTATAACAACCAATATTATTACCAACATAAAGGCATTCAAATGGGAAACAGTAGTAGTGTATCAATTGCTAATATCACGGCAGCCGTCGAACTATCAAATCAATTTAATGGAATAGAAATTATATTTAAAGGGAGATTTATCGATGAAATTTTCATGATAATTGACATCACCGATATAGAAGATGTAGAAAGCTGGCTGAAAGACCTTTTTACACACAAGTTCCTCAAATTTACTTACGAGTACAGTGACTCAAGTGTAAATTTTCTAGATTTGAACATTAATTTAGTAGAAAACAGAATAGTCACAAAACTATTCTCAAAGCCAATGAGTAAGCACGAATTTTTACACTACTCTTCCAATCATCCACGTCATATTATAAAATCACTTCCGTATTCAAGTGGACTACGTGTTATTAGATCATGTTCAGAGCAGGAAGATAGAGTCAATGAACTTAAATTACTAATGAATAAATTTGCAAGGAGAAACTATTCTACCTCCAAATTGGATGAAGTGTACAATAGACTTATTAACATAGATCGTGAATGTCTAATCATTCCCAAATCAAAATTATTAGGTGAATACCTTCGCATTCATGATGATTCATTTCAGTCTCATCTTACCCACAATACTCCAAACAGGTCAGAAGAAGAAAAGAGAGAAATTTATGTTGTAATGCCTTTTTATAACAATATTAAAAAACAAGGTAGTATTATAAGAGAAAGTTTTATGAGAGAGCTTTGTAATCCTAGAAATCATGATTTCAAAAAATACATTGAAGACCTCAATTTAAACATTTGTTTTAGTATCTCCAACTCTCTTACTCGCTTTATTGATAACTGGAATCATTAATAATTTTTCTGGCGTTGTATTTATGTTATAACACGTTTTTAAACACGTTCTCAAGGTACCCCATAATTTTTCAATCTAAATATAAGCCTATTAAATGCATAAGAAATGTGTCTTAATTAGCCCCCTAATTTGTCACTCTGTTTTACCAATTTAAAAGGTCATTTATATGGTATATAAAAATATAATAAGTGTATCTCAGTTAACCCCGTATTTTGTCTTTTTACACTTTACTATGTATTGGGTGTCACAACGTTGATGTGTCACAATAGAGAGTTCATAACAGCTATATATAAAAATTTAACATTGTATGTATGCATTCACATTGCCCCAAAGTTTTGTATCCTTCATGTACCAAATGCTTTCGCTTTGTCATCCTGTCAAACACAAAGGAGAGAAGAAATATACTCAACTGACAACAAATCATCATCATCATCATCCAAGATCCACGTACATATTATTATTATTATATGACAATAAAATACTCAATTTTAAATTTTTTAATTAGTCATAACGTGAAATGTAAGCCATATTCTGTATACTTATTATTATCTTATATTACAGTTTATTAATTACAAGTGAATATGTGTAATTGTGTACTTTTGTTAATGAAATCTAATGGTAGAACATTACATTACTCTATTTTTCAGTACTGTTACAAAATCAGTGTGATGATACCCAATTTTAATTTAATTTAATAATTTAACATTACAATCCAGTCGAGTAAGTATATTTTTCTCTATCGGTACAAGATACTAATGCTATATTATTATAAATATCGTCGTAAGTAAAAATCCTGAATATGTACATATTATTTACAAGTTTAATTTTAAATTACAGCCTGATGAAGGTATAATAAAACCGAAACCGGTCGTCGATACTGGAAATAGCAAGTTCGCAGTGTATTTTCACTTTCATTGATTTTCACCCACCAAGAATTCAAAAACCGCACCCGCTTGCTCTTCATATTCATCGTTTTCATAGTATATCTCCTGGTAGAAACAACCAAAATCAAATTTTTATTTAATGTAAAAATCCGAATGCACTTAATAATGCAAAATAATAACTTCACCTTCAAATTCGAAAAATGAGCAAGGAACTGCATCCAACTGATATTCATATATCTTCCCTCAACAGGCGGGCCGAAGAAGGTGTTTCTACTTAATTCACGCTGTTTTATTTTGAAGCTCTTTAGATTCGGCTGACTAGTAACCACCCTGAAGTCAAAGTCTTCATCAGCCACACGCACCCTTCTTCTCCCAATTCGGTACACGTACGTATTTTCCGCCAATGACAGAACTTCCAGACTCGGTGTCAGCTCGAAAAGTATCTTCCTGAGGACCTCAGGGTCAGCAACTTTTGAGCGACGGATCTCCAAATACTCCATTTTTGGTCCAAAGTGAAACCAAAATGGTAACAACTCAACAACCCTCATGTTTGGATAAGATCCACCGTCGATCCTGTACTTTTTAAATGGATGCTTCTCGAACCCATACAGGTCTTCAGGGGTTTTTACCCAATCCAAAATCTCTTGAAATTGTTCTTTCTCCTTTATCACGATGCAGAACTCACGCCGAAAACGTGAAAGAGACAGTTTCCACCATTCTCGACACACGAGGCGGCAGTCTTTCAAGATTTCCAATGGAGCCACCTTAAAAACGGTCTTCAGAATCTGTAAAAAGTTGAAAAAATTATTTATTGTCAAATGTATCACCAGTTTATAATTTTTAATAATGCATCTTTAACACGTCATGAGTAAACACATGATTTGGACACATACCACTGGATTCAATAACAGATTTGCTAATTGGTGAGGTTCGAGATCATTTCCAACTTCTTCCATCATCATCTCATCAGTCACAATTGAGTTGGATGAGGATTTACACTTTTCCAAACTGTTCACTCTGCTCTTGTTGTTAGTTAGTTGAATGTTTGACAATATTTAAATACTGATAGTTCAATTGAAGATGAAACTGAAGTCAACAATCATCAACTTGCAAGAAAACGGAATAGGTTTACATCTCGTCACAAAATAAGGTAAAAAGTTATATTAAAGTCAACAGTTGATAGCTAGAATAATAACGATGGCAATAAACATTAAAAAATAAATTGTAATATAAAAATAAAAAGATTTTCATTCCATTTCACACTTTTCTTTGTTTTGCTTTGTGCTGTCTGTCAAAAGGTACAGTAGATATTGCGCTTTCAGAGCAAAAGGGAGAGAAAAACAAGAAGTCAAATTGCGCGGTTGTCTGGCCAATCAGGATGGGGCAACTCAACACTGCAACGTTGAATATATTTACAAGCTGCTTGTCTTTGTTCGCTTGGTGTTACAATGCTACTAAATAACATGATGCTTCTGCACTCCTCTGATGCACACTATTTTACAGAGCTGTGTACTGGACGAATGTAAAACAATTGAGCAACCAGCTCAGCACTCAAACGAATTTTTTGCAGATGTCAACAGATTAATCCAATTAAAAGGAAGAGAGGTCAGGGTAAACATGAATGCATGTAAACATTAAACAACATTTACTCACTCCGATGTGTATTGAAATTATGCATGTGTTGAAGCACTAAATTACATCCACTTTATTTCAATCCTCTAAAAAGTTTTTGATTAACTTCATAAACAATTTTTTCAACGAAGAATGAGCAAACAAGAATTAGAAACAGCTCTTATAGTCACAACGAATGAAAAAGACTCGCTGATTCTTTTAGTCAGATCATCATCATCATTTTATTTCACTCAAGCAGCATCATAAAATTAAGTTTGTAAAGCCTACTTTGTCAAGTTTCATCACAGATTTCAATATGTTTCGAAATGAAAACCAGTTTGGATCACGGAAAAATTGCCACTGGGCATTTTTTCTCGGGTCTTTTTTACTCTTCTTTAAAATCATTAGCACAGAGTGCAACAGCAACCACCCTTTGCCAGTCAACTCGAATCTTTTGGAACAATTAAAAGGGGTTAATGAGCAGGAACGAAACGCACACCTTCTTTCTCTTGTGCAACAGCAAAATTTCAGTATAACTCAACAAGTTCTCACAACCATTGCGAATGAAACTCAATTCACAACGGGGTTTGTCGAAGCTTTCATAAAAGACTTGGCTGAATCATCCCCATCTGAATTTGAAGCCAAACTTCCAAGCCTCCAGCTGCTTTTTGACCTCAGACCAGATCTAGTAGACGCAGAAATTGGATTTGTCCGAGAAACACCTCTTCATCTCGCAACAAAACTTGACTATCCAAACGGGATGCGAATGAAGCTTCTCCAATTTTTGATAAGAAACGGGGCAAATGTCAACGCTAGAAATATTGTGGGCATTTCATCGCTCGCGTGGGCAGTCCAAAAAACACCAACACCTCCCGATTTAATGGACGTTATAAAACTGCTTATTGAAAATGGGGCGAACCCAAACGAACGTTATGGAATATTTAGAGTGACATTTGTGCATTTAATAGCGGAGCGACACAGCTCTGCGTTGTTACATGAAACAGTCAGTTATTTGCAATCAATTGGAAATACTCAGTCGTTGAAAATAAGCGACAGGATGGGCGGACTGGCTCTTCACTACGCTCTCAAATATGGTGAATATGAGGTTGCGGATGAAACCCTGCAAATTTTTCACTCAAGCGGGACTAACTTGAACGGATTTAACCAATGGGACGATGACGGAAGTGTGTTAGAAACTGGGATTAAATATGGGAAGAGTGCTCACCTCCTCAAAAGTTTAATTCGGTTTGGAGCTATTTGGAAAGGGCGAACTTGGAATGGAGGTCCACTCCATATCGCAGTAAAACATGGGAATTTGCCCGCTTTGAAACTGTTAATTGAGCTTGGCGCTGACGTCAATGCGGATGTTGATAGCTCAGGCTATTACGTCTTAACTAGAGCAATTTTGAATAGAACAAGTGAAGCGTTTATCAGCACTTTAATTGACGCTGGGGCGAATCGGTATAAAATGACGGATGAGTGGAATATAACAGCAGTTTATTTGTCTGTCCTAATTAAAAACATACCAGCGCTTGAATTCCTAATTTCAACGGGAGAGGATGTGAATACAAAAGAAGAGTTGAATGGGAACACTCCACTTCATGCTGTGTTTTTTATGATAGAAGATAGTGAAGTTGATGTGACTATGCCTGTTTGGAATGAGACGATAGTGTTCCAACTCATTAGCAAACTGGTTGAGGCTAGAGCTGACGTGAATGCAAGAAATGCTGAGGGTTTCTTGGCAATAGACTTTGCTCGCAACACTACCTTTTCTGATGAGCAAGTCAATTCAAGTATTTTCAAGTTGCTTGAACCCCCTTTCTTGCCAATTGTAAATTTAGCAACCCTTCTCAATTTAGATAAGTTGTTGGCTCTTTTCTGTAATTTGTTTGTGGCAATGCAAAGCTAAGTACAGAGAAATCATACCCAGTTTCATTGTCATTCTAACATTGCAACAAGTAATTTTAAAGAAAATAATAAAATTTCAAAATAATTATTTTACGTCGTCAGTCATCACACATTTTTGGTGTGGTTATTATCTGTACATTATTAGGTTTTCGAGGAGTTGCTAGTTTGATTTTTGGCATATGTCATAAAACGCATTTTGTAGTAGCGCAAGAACATGCACAACTTTCAAGGTTCTTTCAAGAACCCGTGCAGATAGCACAGAGCTACAACATTTCTTTGTGGGGTAGGTAGCTGGATATGCAATGTGCAACGATACTGTACGATTGTTTTTTATGCCCTTCACACATTTGGTTTATAGTCACCTAGTTATATGCCTAACTGAACGAAAAGTTCAATCATTCCATAGCGAAAATGGCATTCATTGTATTGCTGCAAAGCTCAGTTTGCTCTGCTCAAAGCTGTTGTGCAATCTTATGGGTTATAAATGAGTGAGCATAGCTGTCTGAAACCTCATTACATCTCCACCAAGCCCCAAAAACCAAATCCCAATCATACTAGTTCTCTGAGAGTTACTGCATGCCTGCTTTTTTCGAAGAGTATCTTGAATGGAAATGAAAGAAGAAGCAATTAATAAATATATAACAGTCTGTTCAGGATGCAGAGTTGGTTGTATGTATTTCATTGGGATTATCATTTGAGACTTTATGTAAATGCTATTCAACA
>JAQGAP010004183.1:0-10903 GCA_034697805.1 Orchesella bifasciata
CCCTGAAGAATTCTGCTTGATTGGCTTTTGAACTGATATACCTCTATAAATTATCGCACATATGGTAGTGTAATCATAGAGATCCTTAACTCTGAGCTAAGTTTCATGAAACTCGGAACTGAAAAGTCTACCTTGACTTGACAGTTCCATCTTGTTAAGCAAGGATCAGCTCTAGGTTTTTTAAATGAAAACAAAGACCAATAGTGACATTTAGCATTGAGCGCATTATTGCAATCAAAATTTCTGGACCGTTGTGTATGGTATGGTAACTTGTGTAAAAATTGTTTACTATCTTACTGAAATTATGATACTGATCCAATTGTTTTGATAAATCTGTTTTAACATCATGAGAATATTCTTAAATTACCTTGCTGGAGAAATTTATGTGACTTACAACTGCTAATCAAAGCAATTTCTTCCGTACCAACATTTGCCTTGATATTAAAACAATACTTTTTTACATTTTAAGGGAAATCTACTTTTTTTGTTTCATCGCAACACATTATACAATGAAACCTTAACTGTTAATTTATTGAAATGAATTAACTAGGCGTTAATGCAACTGGAATGAAAATATTCATTCACCTAATTTATGATAATAGAATGCAGGTATCCTGATTCAAGAGAGATAGCAGATCCCGTAGATTCTTAACGCTTATATCATATATCACGGATGCAAGTGCTTAGTGTCAACTATGCTCTTATGTCATGACTTAATAAAAAAGAACCGCCATGAATCCCGCACACCAAAAAATAATTAATAATATATAGCTTGAAACGTCCGCAATATGTTACGTATGTTTAAAAGCCCTGATCCTGGCTCCGTAAACCTATCAGTTAGCTATTATGCTTACTTTCACTACATCGCATGACAAAACAATACCCTGGGTGTACCTTATAGATGGTAGGTTTATAATGTTTTGGCTCACAATAATGTGACACCACAAAAACCACTTAGTTGCAGTTTTATATTAACTGAATAGTCTATAGTCATAAATACAACTGATACAGTATTTGAAGAGTAGATTCACATAGATCCAGAAACACTACAAATTTAAATTGCGACCCTTTTTAGAAGAGGTAGATTCAGTATATAATTGAAAGTTAGATAAAGTTCTTTCCACGATTAGCTTGATATACATTTTTCAAACCAAACTTTTAATAAACCCTGACTTAGGATCCTTCCTACTCAATTACAGTTTAACTTTTGATTGTCGCAAATCTGGGCTTTTAAATCCAAATCGGATTTCAAATGTTTGGCACGTACAAAATATGGACAGTGTCTTGTCCAAGCATTAATCTACCTGGTTGGAACCTTGATTTAGAAATTAGGATTAATATCGTAAAATTAATATATCTTCATTTATGTCATTATTGAGATTTAGTTTGTACCATCTCTTTGGAAACCTAATTCCAGTTATTTTTAATCTCGAATGCTCTGAAGTCGATTCAATGAATTTAATTTCAGTAAAATACTTCACAGAATGTGGAGAATGACAATAAGCTAAGTAGGTAAATAGGTAGACATGTAGCAGTTAAAAATCAGCTTGCGCCAATTCAGTATTAAAGGTTTGCGAAGGTTCTTAAATCGGTTTGTTAGATTCTAGTCCAAGCCATGGAACGAAACCATGTGTTAATTGATACTAGCAAAAAAGTCAGAAAGTTGGATGATGTTTAATTGATGGTACGTTTTCGAATAAACAATATATTTCGGACCTCAATAAACGTAGGAGATCACCACCTCAGAAATTTAACCGTTAATTATTATTATATATACAAAAAATTAACCTTCATGACGTCGTCCTAGTTCTGTATTAATTTTTCAGGTAGATCTTGAGTTATGGTTAGCAAACCAGATAGTGATTATGGACACTTAATTACCCTAAAAAGACAGTTTTATGTAAAAGTTAACTAAGATGGCGCTGGTTTGGAATTACAAGTTTTTTGCAAACATTGAAATAGTTGTAGTTTCATTTTTGAATAATAAGCTTTACTCGATTGTTTAAATAAGTTAAGTATTTCGTTATTCCGTAGTGAATTAAATGAAATCGCGATTTGAACATGCTAACGATAACCCTACGAGTTTTCCCAAAATTCGAAACCCATGGAATTCTTAAGTGCCACCGAAGAATTTCAAAAAAGGATTTTCCAATGTGGCCTAAGTTAAGTTTAATGAGTTCGTGCTTCCGCTTTGAGCTCAAATATATAATTATACACACCTTTGTATATTCCTTGTGAAATTGAAATTTTTAAATAGATTTCGAACACCCTAATGCAATTAAAATGCTCTTTATTCTAACTATGACAACTGCTTGTTTTAGAACTCTTCTACTGTTTAAGAGTATGATTTCTATTCAATCTAGACTATAATAAAATCTCGTAACATATCAGAAGTTATTACCTACACGTAATCATTAATTTTTTCAGAGTATAAAATAGAAAATATTTACGTTCAGACGTGCGGCGTCTTTCAGTAAATTTCACAGTGTTTGGAATGACTATGCTACCTACAAAAGTTGTCTGGTCAGCATGGAGGTTGAATATTATGTGAACCTATAACTAGCTTAGGTTACTTATAGTGTAAACAAATTATAATGGCAAACGTCTGGTAAATACCGGGTGGTGATTATCGAAATTCCTCGAAAGTTGTTTCTCACGCACAACTTAATACTGATGTGTGGTGGTTGATGATGATCTGCAGGTGAGTACATCCTATACTTGTCTGAAGCTTGAGATAGTTTATGGGTGGAGTAGATGGTAAGTCCTTCGCACAACATGGTAGTGGATGGAGTCCACAAGCTTCCCAAAACACTGTTTAAAATGATATAATGTGAAAATTGCAGAGATTGGAGAATTAAATCCCATCCGAAAATTTATAGAGTTAAATTTAACTTTTAATAAATTGAAAGCATACGTTTGCACCCCCCTGCTGTGTTAAAAAAGTGAGGTCGGGGCTGTCTTTGTCTACTTTCAGCTATGGCCGCTTTTAGTTATGCTTTATTTTCATCCTCCTTCTACCTAAACAGACAATTTCATGCAAATCCAAACTATAAATTGGTATTCCTTTCGCATCAATGAATATGAATTGTTTATAATGGACTCACATTGAAGTTGGATGTTCTCTAACTAGGTTACTTATTTTAATTTAAAAACTAGGTCAAACTCACATCGACTGATAACGGAGGTGTGGAAATGGAAATCTGCTTTGACATAAAAAACAAAGATGAAGATATAGGCAACTATCATCAGTAATACCGAATCACTTACATGCAGAATAATTTAAGAAATGGAAAACTTACCAGCCATTTAATGCAGCTAAAAATGTCATGGCTGAATTGGAATGAGCACTATCACCATCTTTATCATCAAATAGAGGATGATGATTGCTGGCTGCCACCTCGTTTTAATGAGCATGTTTGGTTGGCCACGACCACTGAAAGAAAAGTTAAACGAAATATTGAGGTTGTAAAAACGCTGGTAAAAACACTGTCAAATAACAACTGAGGGTGGTACTTACTATAAATTTATGTGGCCTTCGTGGTTAGTTTTGTCTTGTCAGGCTGGCATTAAGTTATAAATATTTGAAAAATCCTAACTTTAATATAACTGGTACAAAAGTCACAAAAGTGTAGAAGAATCCGTGTCTACAATTGACAATGCTTCCAATTAAATAGCAAATTAATGAGAATTTACGATCGGAAACTCTCACAATCTGTATGTAACGAAGGTAAAGCTGGCTATCTAGTTTAGTTGGAGGGGATGGGCTGCACAGACTTGCCAGCTTCGTTTCTCAGCTACAAATGAAGCAAAATTAAAGACAGAAACGCCTAAAGGTGAGAATGATGCAAGATTTTATTGCGGAATCGGCGTGACGGCGGGTTTGATCAGTGATTAGAGTCACGTAGGCCAAAAAGTAGAGACTATAAGCGGTTGGCGTGGGGCTTGGCGTTAACAGTATTCCGTTAACGTGTAAAGGTGTTAATTGGGGTCTGTCGGATCCCCTAAGTAAAGTACATCTAAATTTCTCTTAAATTGTATGTGTGTGTAGTAGCTAACTTCAAAGTACAGTTCCACTGTAAAGACGGTTTGTACCAACTGTGGTTATGAAATGAATGTAAAGCTAATGTAGTTAAATGTACAAGAAGGATAGGAGCAGTTTAGTCAAATCGACTCTTCCAAATGAGTGGGGAAGAAGGACAATTATGTAGGTGTCTACGTAACTCAAGGACAATGGGATTTTTGGGTGACGAAACGAACGTGACTTTTTAACGAAATAAAAATCAAGTGGTGCCTAAACAAGTTTTCTGCCATGACTATTATGATAAGCCTACTACTTTCATGGAAACAATTTCCAGACTAAAACAACAGAGCTATTGCTTCTTAAATAGTTTGAAGTGAAGGCACATTTCGGTTGTAATGTCAAATCGCGTTGAAAAGGCGAATGAATCTCATGTGTGGGTAGCTCATCCATTGTTTCAGAACACAATGCCCTGATATGATGCATGCATAATATGCACACATTTGGTCTTGACGTATCCATGTGAAATGCAACAAGCTCAGAGACCTACTTTCTCTTCATGGCCTTTGCTTTATGTAGTTGTATTGGATAGAGCTACAATTTCACCTAAAGTTAAATTTTTTTAAAGAAACTGTTAATTAGCATTTAGAAACCGAGTAGCAAACGTTGGATAATCAGCAATGAATATGAATGAATCGCACTCAATTTTAGTATTCATTCTCATTTTCTTTCCAGACAACAAAGGAATTGTGGCAAAAGAGGGAGTAAAAGATATTCATCTTTTAAATGAAAGCGAAAAAATAAACGGCTTACCAATAGACTACAGCTTCAACCAAACCTCTCGAGGGGATAGCGCAGTTAGTGCCCCGGGATGCCCAAGGTATAGAAACATTAGAAACTACACACTTTTGATTTTTATTTCTGCATAAAAATAAATATATAGAAAAAGGATTGTTTATTATAACTTTAAGGTCAATGGCAGGACACACCTGGATATATTTTGGAACACCACCCACCTGCTTCCCATCCGGCTTACAGGGGCCTTGCCCTCCCAACCAGATTCTAACTCCTGAGAAAACTGGCTCTCACGCAGGAATCTGTCATTGCGAAGCCTGTCAACATCCTTCCATCACGTCTTCAGATGGGCGCTACACAATTTGTGGGGTCAGCCAAGTTTACGATGAGCATGCAAAATTATGTCACGAAATAAATACCCAAGTAAAGACATATTTCGTCACAATCAATTCGTATAAAAATCCAACAATTTTATTTCCATTTCATTCTATTTCACAGGGTCCATGCGATTCGACCCATGTGCTACAACTCAACAAAAGAAAATTGAATTCTGTTGTATGCCAGCTCAAAAATTGAAAATCCAAATGATTTTTTCCAATGAAAAACTGCTCAAGAAAAACTGCATGAAAATTTATATGCATCTCAAAACAAGTATCATCATCACGATCATCATATGATTTGAACAAAGAGTAGTAGCCCCAGTAAGCAGAGCAGACCAGGAATTCGATATATCAACAATTAAATGTACGCTCTTGTACGCTTGTGTCATCATCCAGCCCGCGTGGTGGAGGAAATTGGACATACGGATGTCAAAATCGTGTCGGACAAGAATCTTCCCGTTATGGCGAGGCAAATGTCTCTTCATTCCAATGTAAGGAATATCAACAATTTTCATTATAATTGTGAATTTTGAAGTTTTAAAAAGTTTAACCTTTTTCTCCAGTTGGCTTCCGTGATCCACAAAACACTTGCCACAAATGCCGAGCCCTACACCTCCAACTGGCTGGAGAGGTTGAGGGCGATCAAATGACTGAGGGCCAGAGTGTTCCCTGAAACGGTAGCTAATGCTCTGAGCCTTTCCACTCAAGAACTGAGCAGTGAGCTCCATCCCCCGGGGATCATAATAGGAGCTGGTGCACAAGGCTCTTCTGCAAAACGCCCTTCGTTTGTCGTCGAGGATTTTACCGAGTACGTGTGACCGCGGCTCCGTACTTTTGTGTAAGGCTTCCTCCAACGCAACATTCATTACTTTCAACAATTAATATGAAATTATAAAATTATACTATAAAATGTTATCTTGTTATTCCTATATTAATATATATATTATGTAATAATATTTTCCTGTAACTAGAATAAATTGATATTCGAATTGTATTTACATGTAAATGGAAGTGAAAGTGGGTCAGCAGTCATTTTTATAGAAGTAGGTCAGTAGGCGGGTGGTATACCTATTGTCAAGTCTAAAACCCAATTGACTCGTCGGCAACCGCCTCCGTATGTGCTACACTCCACTCCAACATCAAGTTATTGTGGTATGGTGACGATACGATGTACTTTACTTAGCTATATTCCTACTGTTTATAAATGCCAAAGCAGACCCCCGAGTGCGGTTAACCACTATCACGCCTCCATCGCCACTGGCGTTTTCCGCCGCTGCCCCCGCCAAGTCGCCACGTTGGGCCACGTAGGCAAAATTTTCTTGCAACATCCTCATCCATCTCATCCCAAATGGGTCTTCAGCTAGCTTTTGGTAGATTCATTTGTAGCTCAGAAGTTGGTGAAGGATGGTGCTCATTTTTCCTCATCAATCTCAATAA
Source organism: Orchesella bifasciata (assembly GCA_034697805.1). Lineage (NCBI taxonomy): Eukaryota > Metazoa > Arthropoda > Collembola > Entomobryomorpha > Orchesellidae > Orchesella > Orchesella bifasciata. The sequence goes on from JAQGAP010004183.1 coordinate 6,631, forward strand.
TTTATTAGTGTGTAATTGTAAACTGTGCAGGCCGATATGGAAGTATCCAGTCATAACTACTGCCGTTTAGTCTTGGAATTCATTTAGCCTTTGCACCATTGTACAAGCAATATTTTTGCATGAATTGAGTAGAATTTCGAGATCGCCCGAGCAGAAGAAATAGTTCTGAACTGGTTATTTGTATTAACGATTAAACCACAGCGTGAGTCCCTTCTATTGTAATTATATTTATCTATGTAATATGTATCCATTTTTTAAATTTAAATTTTGCTGGGTTAATGCATTTCAATATAGCAAGTCTGTTTATAAAATTCGTTTTGTCTAATCTTTCTAGGTGGAGAAAAAGCATCCACAGGAGCCAAGTAACTTGCAAAGAGAAGATCAGTTCTCACTTCACCACCTTCACTGCAGCAGGAAGATGATAAAGTACACCCGTAATTTGTAATTAACTAATATTATCGTTTTACACCATATTGGAATTGTTCTGGTAATTCGAGAGACCCAAAATATTTTATGTTCTCTAATTTTCCTTTAATTTATTCTCTTTGAAACAGCTTTTTGTCATTTGAGAGGACAATGGAGAACTGCTCTACCAACCTCTGTTCTACCTGGTCAGGTTCACTCCACCTAAAGGCAGATAACCATGGACCAGATCCAGCTGCAGACACTCATCATATCAACCACCTCACATCAAGATTCCATTCTGCGTGCGAATGTCTTCTCATCACATACGCAAATGGACCATTTGAAATGGTACTCCACCTCATATTTACACTGCGTTTATCAATTTTTAAAATTATACTTAAAGTAAGTTAATTATCTAAGTTCACATCGATTCCCATCACCCTTGCTAAGTGTCCTAATATTCTAAATAGCTTAGATAGTTATTCCGACCGGGGTGAATTTCATTAATTTGGTTTAATACTGATTAGCAGCAGAATGCAAGTACAAGTTAGAGAGGAAAAATATAGATACGTAGAAGGGTTTTTTAATAGTAAATTATACTTATTTCAAGGAATAGAGTTCCAAACGTGTGAGTAAAGTCGCAGCTAAAACCAAACTGGTGCCCATTATTAAAATAATAAGCACTCAGGTTACATTATTTCTGGATTATATTAAGTCTAAAGGAAAACATACAAAGGTAAAGTATATGTCCTTCACATATCACTTTATAATACGAATCTTTGAACCATGAAATGAATACATGGTAATGTGTCGTGTCCTTGCATGAATTTTCCATTCCCGCAACAATAATTTCATCTTCTTTCGGATCTTTTTTCCTCATTTTGTTCTGGGTTAAAAAAGCATTTCAAAAGTCATGCAGACGCTCGTTACATACTTTGATACTTTGAATCCCGACTTGCAAAGATAAAGTTATAACAGTAGTGTTGGGTTATATAAGTAGGAACTTTCAATTTTATCCCAAGTTATTTAATGTAATTTAGAGATTAAGCATGTATTAATGTAATATTTAAACCAAAATTTGGCTAGACATTACGAACAAAATATCTGAATTAGTCTACATTATTGGGATGAGTGGAATTGAACCCCCCTTGAACTAGTCTTGTGGTCTTTAGGTTAGATAAAGACACACATTGCACCTGATATCAAAAATGTATTTGACAGCAGATTTTTCAAATTTATCCGTCGACCGTATGCATAATAATTATAGGATTTTTACGAAGTAAAACTAAAACTGGAAGGAATATAACTTTTTCTAAAATCTAAGGCGATTGAAGCTTCTGAAAATACTTTCATTATCCGTCCAAGTACAATCATAATCAGAGCCCCGAAAATTCGATGATAGTTGTAATAAACTTTTCAGTTTGCAAAATGTATCTGCAGAGGGAACACTTTTTAAATATTAGCTTTTGACTTACCATTAAAATACTTACAAACCCGATATCGGATTACTAGTTTAGAGTGAAAATTTGAAGGGCAGAAAATCAATCGTGCACTCTTTATAACCCTTGGAAGTAAAACTTAAACATAGATTGGAATGAAAAACATGCTAAAATGGAATAGAAGTGGTTTTTAACGAGAATAGAGTGTAACCATGAACGGATTAGATTCTGGGCAAGCCCGTAAGCATATTTGTCGTATAAATTATGTAGGCATTTACTATGTTACAATTTCCAAGTAATATCTTTTATGGAAGTGGAATGGGGGTTAGAATGTAGGATTTATTGTTCGCTTTGATATGAAAAGGCACCAACGAGTACCAAAATAGTATTTTAAAAATTTACTACCCAGCATACTAAAATGATTTAAAACTAAAAGCGTTAGACGTTTCAAACCGTGTCCGGCCCATTAAAATTTTCTAGGTTGATATTCAAATGTAATGAGTGTATTAACCTACCAAGCCTTCTAAATGGTTCATAGCTGCTGTTGTTAATACAATGTGGGTCATTCAATTTTTTTAAGGTATTTATTAGATTTGATTAGATTAGATGCTATGACAGTAGCAAATGTATGCACTATCATAATAATAACTAGGTTCTATTTGAGGTTTATTTTCCCTGAGCGCAAGTGAAGGTTTAATGTCGAAAATCCTAAACAGAAGCCAAATTGACATCCAGTCTCCATTTAAAAAATTTAGCAACCAAATTCATATTTGATACTGCATGGTGCGGTTATTATTGGCATTTTTCAATTTGTTATGTGTTATTCTGTTACCAACTTTTCATTCAATTCATGACCAGGCAAGTGTAAACTAGGAGAAAACGTTACCTAAAAATTGTGGTTGCGTAACATTTGATATCCTGAAATATACTTCGTGTGATAAATTAAGCTACAGAATAAGTTCAGCAGTTTAATTGATACGGTATTAGATTAAGACCAACTAAATGTATTAAATGTGTAGTAGCCAACGGAACCGTATTTTTTTAAATACCACCTTTAAAATCTAAAGGAATGTATACAAAGGTAAAGTATAGATCCTTCACATATCATATATAATACGAGTTTAAACCATGAAATGAATACGTGGTAATATGTCCTTGCCTGAATTTTCCTGTACATCTTCCTTCAAGTTTTTCCACTGTAAATTGCATTTTTGTTATGTTTAATTCGGTTACGAACACTACAAAACCAACAAAATGAAAAATGAAACCTATCATAAAAAGGTTTGCTCTGGGTTGAAGAAGCCTTTCAGGGAGGTTTGAAACCTTTGAATGAACATTTCATTCAGATTTTAACATATTGGCGGAATTTAAATCCAGCCAGCTATTAAAATGCCACCTTACTGGTATGAGGATGATAGCAGCTTTCTTTTATATTTTTGAAAGTTAAATATTGAATATGTTCATAAATTACTGTCAACTCTGTCACTTTTTACTTTATATCCCGACAGTAACAAAAATTCATTGTAATTGCATGGGTAACCCAAAGGTATTGCGTAAACCCATTTGGTAATAGTATGAGATATCAGTGCTCCCTTTTCAGTTTTAGTTGAAGAAGTGTTGAAGGGGTAATAAATGTTGTGTTGTACACCAAACGGTTTAGGATGTTATTAAAAGATTCGGTCCATTGTAGCCAGCTACATTCGCTAATCCCAGTTGTGTTCTATAGCAAATATTTATTGTCAATGAAGCTTGCATTAACGCAAACGAATTTGAAAGAAACATTGAGCTCTGTAAAATGAATCGTCTTCGACTGCACTACGATATATCTATCCAGCGGCTTCCAAGCATTGTAGATACGAATTTTAAAATTGTCTGCTATTATTTTTTCCATGTATTACCATGAAATTTACAGTCCCAAAAATTAAGTGGTAGTTGCGTTAAATTATTCAGTTTGCAAACTTTTTATTACATATTAGCTTTGAAGCATTTGACATCAAATAACTCTTAAACCCGATATCAGGTTTAGAGGAAATTTTCTAAAGAAAGAGATTTTTTATCACCCCGTGAAGTAGCAGGCATTTCTTTTGTTAAAGATGTCCAGCAGACGTCCTTTTATTGACGTTGAATGTGTCTAGGATGTAGGATAGGATATGATATTGACAAGGATAATGAATGGGAACTTGCGACTGCCTAAATAGTATTTAAATTGCACGGAATTTGCCAACCTGCAAACTTAAATGATTTAAGGCTAAAAGCGTTTTGTAATTTCAAACGGTTTACGACTCATGGGCAATATTTAGGTTGATAACGTACTTGTAAAGCTGATTTGCAAATGTAATGAACCTATTGTCCCACGGAATTTGCCAACCTGCAAACTTAAATGATTTAAGGCTAAAAGCGTTTTGTAATTTCAAACGGTTTACGACTCA
>JAQGAP010004184.1:0-10902 GCA_034697805.1 Orchesella bifasciata
CGCTCGCGTGCAAAGGGCCTCGCGTGCAAATTGGTCATGGAGTGCAAGGGCCCTCGCGTGCAAAAGCCCTAGACCCTCTGCCATTTGTAGTCTAACTTCAGCTGTCTTAATGTCTGCATAAGTTACAGTTCCGGTGGGAAGTTTTATGAAAGTAAGGCTAGCATTCGCTTTCTTCAAAACTGGAATCTTGAAAGCTTCATGGTCCAACTCCATTTGATTGTACGTCAGCAGGTCTGAAATATGCAAACAAAGGTGTTGACAAATATAACGCACGATTATTTTAAGGCTTAAATAATTTAATGGAATTAACGTACCGGTGCGTTGCACTGATGCTGCTGGCTCCACGATGCTTTCATTATGGGAAAGTTGCTCTTCAGCAGAAGTCTTTGGAGCATTCTGTTCTTCTTCTCCTTCATATCCTTTGTTGGATTTTAGAGCTCTCACTTAAAATATTATTATAAATTATAAAAGTTAGTGTATATGTTTTAATAAGGAACTAATAGGACAAATTCATAAAGTAAACTCAATGCCAAATTACCTTTTGATATGATGCGTGGCTTAGTATTTTGAATGACGATCCTTGGACGATTGCTCTGTCCTCGCTTTGTGCCGGTAGCTTTCTTAATGGTCTTCTTATACAAGTTTGTGATATTTGGTTTACATCTTTTTTGGTAAGGTTTCTGCTCAGATAGTCCTAAATAATAAAGAATTATTAATGTTACAAAAATCAATAATGTGTTGTTAATGAGAACTTACCAAGAGACATATATGCAGCAAGCCGGTGCTCACAAAACGTCGGTCGCAAGCAGCTACAAGCTTTGTCCTTAACGCTGACCTAAAATTCAAAATAATCTGTTTTTATTATTGATTCAGAATTTACATGCGAGTCTGGATAAAAACATTACAAACAATATTTACCACGTATTGCTTGATAAGAAGACGAGTGACCACAAACACTTGCCGGTGGGGAAGTAAATCGATCCTTTTCTTTGCGAGAATGAGCTTCGCCAGACCACGGATTGTTGTGGTCTCTGGTAATGATGGGATAGGATACTCGCTCATCGTTACAGAATTGGGAGGTAGCTTTCCTATAGCAATGTATGGAATTAAATTAGGATCAACCACGTCCACCGCATCCTCAGCAATGTACACGCCATTTGGAACAGCATCGAAGTTTAGCAAGAACTGTCCACCTCCATATAAACCTCGTTGAACATCTACCATTTGCGCTACTTGGTAAAAAAACATCTTGAACACAATTTGATGAAATTCCATGGTTTCATCGTCGAGGGTACTCTTAATGGCAGCGTTTGTAGACTCAGCAGCGTTATTGGTCATGCCAGATAACTCATTGTAAACGCGAAGCCGTTCCAACTGAAATCTAAACGAAGTTTTCATGTCAGCTTCCAAACACTTGGTGTAATAGGCTTGAAACTGTTTGCTCCAAACTCCCACGTTTGCGTCAAATATGGCTGAATAGTCTTCTAAAGATTTCGCTTGCAAAAGTGAACGAATCTGATCCTTGTAGTATGATTCCATGGCTGCGGTTTCATGCTTCCTAACCCAGACTTCCACGTTCTGAAAGTAAATAAACACAATTTAATTTTTCAGTATAAACCGGTTTTAACACTGATTGACTTGACATACCTTTTGCAAATGATTCCAGCAGAACAAATTGGTAGCTTGACTCAAGTGCTGTCGAATTGCGTTTCTAATGCTGCATTCCCTGTCCGTCACAATTATGACATTTTGTGAATCAAGCCGGAGTCGTGGAGCAACCATCTCGAAAAATAAGTTATGAGACGATTCCGCTGTTGTCTCATGGAACATGATGGCAACTTGGATAAGTGGTGAGTCTTTAAAAAGACTGTGTCGCAAAGTAAGAATGGAAGTATAATATTTTCCTATATTGAATGTAGTATCGTAGTGATACACCACTGGTTTTAAGACCCGTCCAAGTGATTCTGCATGCGCCGTCAGTTCAGGGTGCTGTTGAATAATAATCACTTCCGGATACAGGAACTATCTTCAAAATGATATTCGGATTCTGAACAGCAAACAAGTACACTTCATACAAGCTGTCGTGCTTCTCCTGTGCCTGAAGTTTGCCTTGAATATTATAAATTTGCTTCTTGTTTCGTGGCAGCATCTCCGGATTAGACAAGCCATGCTGAGTATAGCCTTCCACAGTCAGTTGTCTAAAATACAAATTGTTTGTTGTTAATTTTATACGATTAAAAGATTTAGACTTTTTAAATAAATTATTATTCATATCCAGGACTCACCTGTAAACTTCTCCAGGCTTAACGCTAGCTTGCAGCATTTTTTGGGATTTTTCGATGATGGCTGGATCCGTTTTATTGTAACCCTGAATCGGTCTGCGAGCTGAGCTAGTTTTAGAGTTTGAGGGTTCAACGAGCTTTTGCCCTGAAAGGGAAAGGGTAAATTAAATGTAAAACTAGAGTGAACTGATTTGCGTGAATTCAACAAACGAAACTCATACCTTCTACTTCCACTACTATTTCACAATCACTTTCAGGGCGGATTGCTGGGAACTGCTTTTCAGTACCTGAAACCGGTACCGATATGTCAGTGATATTGACCTGTTCAATTTCCATTTCATGAGAGTCGGTAACTTCATTTACGCTCGTCGACGGGACACCTTGTAATAAATACACATTAGGAATTAAAAATATATTGTACATAATTAATAGACGCAGATCACATTGATGTTAACAACAAATCTAATTACCAAGCATGCTTTCATTTGGAACATTGTCCAGAAGGAAGTAATCCAAGTCTTCAGGAGTTCCTGAAATCGCACCTAATAGGTTTTGCTTCCACTTTCCGGGATCAACTACTCCTGTTCGCTTTCTGGCCGTCGGTTTAGTTGGTGTGTGATAACCTTCGTAAAAGGACAAATACAACTGGTATTAGAATCCTTTTATAAGACTGTAGTTGCACTACTCTCTCCAATTTTTAGTTAAACATAATTATTTACCTCGATCAGTGTAACGAATTGGAGTTTGGTTTGGAGTTGGTTGCCCCTGCAATTCACGTAGCCTTTTGACAGCTTTCTTGAGTGGAGTCAGTCTTCGATTTCCATGCTTGAATGGACTTGGCGTTGGAAGGTCGTCGTTTCCCCCTGTAGTACACAATCACATAAACTTCCCTGTGGTTCTTGTCGAACGGAAAACCTGTTTTATCAAGCATTTTATACTTTTATTAGCAATATCGACCCCACATATAATTGACTAGCTATGAATACTTATATTTTACCAAAGGGAGTGTACACAACACGATTGAACTTTTCTCGAATCTTATTTCGTATTAGCTGATAGTTTTGTCGCTTCAGCCAGGTATCTTTGTTCGGGTGGTTGACATAACCTCTGTTGTCCCATTGTCGGCCATCCTGCAGCCAAAACTTTCTCCGCGTGTTACCAGGAACCTTATAAACGAACACCTTAACAAACAAAACATTCAAATTTTATATTCAACTTCAAACATAAATTGGGATCACAACAATCAGATTACCGAATTAGCTTTGATGGCTCCTTGAGGAGGTCTCGTTGAAAGTTTTTCTTGCTTGGGAGTACGATTACGATCGATTACTTATTGCAGCTTAACTAATAATTAAGGTAGAAATGTATGTTTGTGCTTTTTACTGGAAACTTAATCAAAAAGGTAAAGTAAAATCAGTCTCTCGGTTTTAAGCAGAGGAAATTTCAATTGATAGACAGAATAATTAGCGAAGGAGGTACAAAATAACGATTTTCAACAGCTTCGTTGGTTGTACATATATCGTAAAAAATTTGTCTGATGTGGTCTCTAGAACAAATGAACGAACACTTCACCGCAGCTTCAGTAGCAAACAGCCAACGAAAACATCAAATGTCTTGAGCGTATACGAGCGGCAAATTTAAACCTTGCGAAATGGAATGACAGTCAGGAAGTATAATAGTTTTCTTTACATTTTATATCAACGTTTTCAAGTCATACAACCTAACAAATTGCTTCAGACCTACAGAAACGTTTGTTCGTTAATAGGCTTTCCACATTTCAGGTGGAATGTTACGGTCGCATTTGGGACATGCATTACGTGAATTTTGCATGTTGGTCGCACCGTGGTCGTTTTGTAAAATTGTGCATTGTGGGTACATTGTGGAATTGTGCACTGTGGGTACATTGTGGGTGCATTGTGGGTCCATTGTGGAATTGTGGGTGCATTGTGGAATTGTGGGTGCATTGTGGAATTGTGGAATTGTGCATTGTGGAATTGTGCATTGTGGAGCGTTGTGGAATTGTGGGTGCATTGTGGAATTGTGGAATTGTGCATTGTGGAGCGTTGTGGAATTTTGCATTGTGGAATTGTGGAGCATTGTGGGTACATTGTGGAATTGTGGGTGTACTGTGAATTGTGGAATATTGTGGAATTGTGGAATATTGTGGGTGCATTGTGGAATTGTGGAATATTGTGGGTGCATTGTGGAATTGTAGGTGCATTGTGGAATTGTAGGTGCATTGTGGAATTGTGGGTGCATTGTGGAATTGTGGGTGCATTGTGGAATTGTGGGTGCATTATGGAATTTTGCATTGTGGGTGCATTATGGAATTTTGCATTGTGGAATTGTGGAGCATTGTGGAATTTTACATTGTGGAATTGTGGAATTTTGCATTGTGGAATTGTGGAGCATTGTGGAATTGTGGAATTTTGGAATTTTGCATTGTGGAATTGTGGAATTTTGCATTGTGGAATTGTGGAATTGTGGAGCATTGTGGAATTGTGCGCGCTGGTTCCATTGTGGGTTTTAGTAATACCCATCAGAACTGCAGTTTTTGTCTGATGAAGTTAGTTTCTTTGGCAAAAGCTAAAACATTTACTATCTAAAAGTCAAAGTAACCATGAATTATTATTATTATATACTTTTCAAGGTTGATAAACTTGCATCAGCAGTTCGGACGATTCATAGCTTAACCAATTCTTGGTGGACACTTAGGCATTCGCAAAACATCATGACTAGGACGGGTGACCAACCGAAAATTTCGAGGATGGAACGGTCAACCTTAAAAATTTATGTACCCAAAATGCGTGAAGTTCGCTATCAAATTCACAAAGCAAAGGAACAGCACAATGCAGTACTCCAAGAACTCCCGGAGGAACCTACGGATTTATCTCAACATTCAAAAGCAGAGCTACAGGCGTTGCTGCTCTCTTTAACAAAAAATCCCAGGTATTTAATTAATGATATGACATGTACCCACGTACATGTTTTGTAAATATAATCCCTTGGTAATGAACGTTTTTCGTGTTGTTTGTGAAGATATTCAGAATATTTGCAAATTGACGTAGCAAAAATTGGGAAGGACGGGAACTTAGCAAAACTAACCGAGAAGATGATGAATTATGTCCAATCCATCGAGGAAATGGTATTTTTGACAGCCCAAATGACCTGGGGCACAGCTCAACCCCAAATTTGAAAACCATTATTCAACAATTAGTTATAGTAAAATAGCGTGCAACATTATAACCCCGAAAAAGAAATCATGTTAGTTTTTTTGTAAACAAGAGACAGTTTTCAAGTTATTAAACATGAGCAAACCTAAAACACCAGAGAGTTCTCTAACGTAAGTATACGAAACAAATTTGTAAAATAAATAGAAATTCAAAAGCAAACAGTGTATAAACCTACAACATTGTGGTTTCCTTATGTAGAAATTAATGTTACGAGTGACAACAGTGTAAATTAAGTTATCTTATTAGCATTCTAAGTAGTTTTGAGTCCAACGTTTTAAAGTTATCATTTCATGTGTTTTTACGCATCCTAATAAATTATGGAATGTAAAATTCATTTTATATACTTACTAAAAATGTAAAATCCTTCACAATCTGTTTTTAGTGTCATGCTTATTAATTTAATTGTATTCATCTCATTGCAAACTTCATGTGAGTACAATGTGATTTTTGTGATATGATGATGAAAAATATGAATCTTTGTGCTAATTTTCTCCAATTTATATTTCGTTGAAAACGTTTTTATTTATAATAATATGGATACCTAAATATTACAGTATTGATAAAAAATGCATGTAGTTTATTAAGAGAAATCATAGTTAGTTTTTGGTCTACACTTTGGACGACGACGTTTTTTATCTTTTCGCGCAGTTATTTTATTATCAGTTGAAAACTCGCTCATTTCAATTCCAATGTCATATTCAGAAACCATTGGCAACTTATTTTGCACTTTCAATTTATGACTATCTATTTCGTCGAGAAGCTTGCCAGCTTCCTCCATATCCGTTTCAATGGAGGACAGTTGTTTTTGTCGGAGATTCTCCTCTCTTATGGGAAGGTTTTGCATAAGGATCTTGCACCTGCACAGTTCATTCAGTAACCATATTGTCCAGGATGATAAGAAATTCAGTTGCTTATTGATGTCCAAAGCTGCGTACCTGTTTACGACAAAGAAATTAAGATTGATTTCGTAGAAATACTTCTTTTTCTGCCTGTTTAAGTTATAATATCCCTTACATTGGTTTCTTGGCTATCACGTTTGCGCAGGCTTTTCTCAAACTGTCGAGACTTTTTCTCCTTTGGATTCTAATCATTTCCCATGGATCTCCGACCCCTTTTTTCTGCCCGATTTGTATAAGTAGCTCCCGAAATTGAACGAAATGGATGCTAGCATCCTTCACAATCCGTTTCAAGTCCATTGCCAAGCAATTGAAATGCTACTGAACAGATTGACAGTGTTTGCTTAAATTAAACTTCAAAGTTGTTACTCGCTCATCGTAATATGAAGTGCGGAAGACGTTGTGGTTAATATTTACTTGCCGTTTTACTCTGTAACTCGAAAGTTGTTAAATTTACGTAGAAAAACCCCATATTTCACCGTTATCAGGACAGCGTTGTATCGTAACCACACATTGCCACACAAAAACAATCATTAATTCTCGTATATCTTATACGCAAATCACATAAAAAGCTAAGTTGGAAACATTGTATTCATAATGACTACTAAGAAGGCCAATAAAAAAGTCTAATTCACTCGATTGACAACCGCGCCATTGTTTTTGCCGTGAAGAAACCAAATGTGGTCAATCAATACGCTCACATTGCAATTTCTCCCTATTTTTCTGATTGACCATGAAATATATTTAATGTTTGTACGGTTTCGGTTGACTGTGGAATGTAAAAAATCTGAAAATGAAATCATGGAAATATGAACAAGAAAAAAGCCAGGTTCTTGTCATTTTTATTTATTTATAATAATAGTAGATAATTGTTTGATAATACTCGTACTTTAGTAATAGTCAAACATTTTCAGTTATCGTCAATATAATTTTTTCTGTCAATAAACTGTTTACGCATGTAAACACTGCAAATTATGATGAAAACGCATGCTCCTTGTCAGTGCCGTAGCAAGAGTATGGCGAGGTCAGGCGACCGCCATAGGCCTCCCCTTTCTGGAAGACCAAAAGGCCTCCCCTTTCCTTGTTTGTAAAACAAAATTGCAATAATTGTTACGAAAAGTGAACAAAAAAGAGTTCAATTGAGTCGAATCTGCCACTAAACTGGGCTAAATTGCTTTGAAATAATTAAAAGTTATAATTTAAGCCAATTTTTGTTTATATTGAAAACGTTAAATATTTTTAAGGACCGTTCCTTCCTTATCGATATAGGCCTCCCCAGGTCACTAAGACACTGCCATAGACCTCCCCATGTCTACCTACGTTACTGCTCCTTGTGGTCGTTGTGAAATTCAAATATTCAATATGCGCATCCCTGAATTCTAGATTTATATGATCTCATGTTTCTATTTCCAACTCTGCTTGAAGAGTTGTAATATGCGTATAAAAAACAGCAAGTTAAATGAAGTACCTTAGACATTAAAATTCAAATGTAAAATGAACAAAATGGTGAATTTCCTAAGATAGACGGCAGAACAAATGCATTCGTCTTGTATCACGCACCACACATTTCAAATTGGTTTCTAAAGCAATGGTTCTGGATAGAGTAACTGAATAAATGTGATTTTTAAGTCTTCCAATGTATTGTTTTTTATCTCAGAAATTATTCCTACATGTTTGGTTCTATACCAATCGGCTAGAAAAGGTATCCTACTTTGAGCTGGAAGCTGGGGCATTGGTAGAAAAATACATTGGAAAAATTTCGTCAAAATTCATACAAAACTAGTTGGTAAAACGTTGAAAAGTATTGAGTTCTTATTACTGGTTTCCTCTGACTGAATGCCAAATCGCAAGAAACCATTGATTAGATAATGTGGGTTAGCAAGCCTTACTCATCTCTCGCTTCCTGTATATCATCATTTCATCATCATCATGACGGTGAAGCTGACTGCATTCCAATTGCATGACTGATGAAAAGAAGCTAAATAATATGCAATTGCAATATTTGCACACAGTTATTCAGGTGAGAACCGATGGGACATCCATTGACGTCGAAATGCAAAAACTGATGAGTAATGACAGAGAGATGAGCGTGATAAAAAGCTGATGTATCACCAAGCAACAAATTGTTTGGGATGCATTTAATCGTGCGTATGTAAAATAGAAATCCACGCCAGATATAATTAAAAACATGCGTATGTAGATTTACTCGAAACTTTGTCTTAAATCTGCGATATTCTATCTAACCTAACCTAACCTAACCTAACCTAACTGTTTACCGTTTTTTAGCGGAAGCGACAGTAGTACTCAGTAACCCTTGGCTCATGGCCCATGACCCATGGCTCACTTGATGGATTGCTGCGAGCAAAGAAACGAGTCGTTTCAATTATGGGAGATGCTGATAACGAAACAATTGGAATGGAGTACGAGGATGTAATATATTCCTATGACTTGCATCGATTTTCAAAGGAAATTGCGAGTGGAATGGAATACATTGCAGGAAAGAATGTCATTCATGGGGATTTAGCTGCAAGAAATGTGTTATTGGATGTAGACTTCACTTGCAAAATTGGCGACTTTGGACTTTCTCGCAAACTGTATCAGTATCAACAATACGTAAAGCATTCTCAGGAACCCCTTCCCTGGAAATGGATGGCGTATGAAAGTTTAAAAAATATGCAATTCACAACAAAGTCGGACGTGTGGAGTTACGGTGTTACACTTTGGGAAATATATAGTTTGGGTAATTTTTTTCTGATTAAGGAGCAGGAACTGAGTAAGTCAGACTATTCCGAATTTCTTATAATATTACAGGAAGTGTGCCTTATGGAGGTTTATCCTGGACGACCGGATTTGCTGATGAATTGAAGAATGGTTTAAGATTACAAATGCCTGAATACGCAACGGAAGAATTGTAAGTTTTTCCCTCTTTCTTAATAACTTATATATCTTTCTTAATAATTGACTAACGAATGGTTTGTTTTAACGTCAGCTACAAAGCCATGTTGAGTTGCTGGGAAGTGGAGCCTGACAAACGTCCGACGTTTACTGACATGGTTGATTTTTTCAAACAAATAACTTCTAGCCAATATACAGTTTTAAAGATACAGTGATACAAATATGTATCTTCCATACTACATCAATTTTTGCTTACATTTTCCCTTAGTATCAAACTATTTTGTGTTTAGATAAGTTAATTAGAGATTGTAAGTGCTTTAAGTTTTCATGAATTTTGTGAAAGTCCTGTTTATCTTAATATTTCACTAAATATTCAACTTGATTTACTTTAAAAGTTTTGAACTGGAATTCATTAGTAAAAGCCTATTTTCTTCTAAATCAGAAATAAATATGTTTTATAACATTCGATGCAGCAGGACTTATTTTAATGTAATGCTTATGCATAACGCTCCTAATCCAAATTCATGCTAAACGTTAAGGATGAAACGTGCACCATGTCCATAGCAAACCGATTTAGACCGCGCCTTGGTAGCGGTATGCATACCAAGCCAATTCCTAGCCACTAAAGTTGCACTGGCAGTCTTCAAGAGTACGCGTACAGCATTGGCTTCGTACTTGCAGGGGGCCCTGCAACCATGTTCATTTGCTATCATCGGTCTATCAAAAGGCACTGAATTATTTTTTTGCCTACGGCTTTCAAGTCAGACTAAACCGTTTTGCCATTTTACTTTTATGAATACTGCAAATCAATGTGATTTCTCCCGTTCAAGAGAGAACAAGGTCGCTAACACTGCTAACTTCAGTACAGTTTAAAATGCTTGCCGAGAACCTTAAAAACTTATCACAATTATCCAGTCTGGTGTATAAATCCAGTCTTCCGTTTCGATGGGATTCCGACGCCAGGAAAGTTATGTTACTTTCGAAATCAGAATTTCAAAAGTTCCCACTTAGAGTACTTCTACATTCGTTGGCAACATTTGTTTTAATAAAACAAGTTATTGCTGCAAATCATTATATTACAATAATCAATCAAGCTTCTTGCTTAGTTGGGGTAATCCGAATGGAATGGAGATACAAAAATGTTTTTACTTTAGGCTTGAGTGCGGCTATTTTCGGTAATTGCGCATCGATGTTGATAGTATGGCTTGGTGGAATGGTTCAAGTGTTTTCCGAGTGTAGTCACATGTATAAAGTTCTACAACGTCACCTTAGTACCTCCAAGTACAGATTTAGGTACCATCGGTTGTTTTGGAAAAAGTTCTACAAATCCTGTAGGCCCATTCGCATAAACCTTGGATTGGCAAACATTCTGGACGCGTTGGCACCACTCAACTGCGTTGACACTTCAATCGGTTTGACAGTGAACATTCTATTAATTTTTAATTAGACTCTCGTATATACTATATCGTACTCTTAGCAGGCATTTTGGATACTACTAATACAATGCTTGAATTAATTATTTCAATGTTTTTGAAGACATGAAATAGGTTTATCTATGTCTAATCTTTTTTCCATGTGTAAACGCAGCGTCTAATA
>JAQGAP010004185.1:0-10901 GCA_034697805.1 Orchesella bifasciata
GTATCCAGAAATGGACTCCCGTTTGAAGAGATACGGAAGCTTGAGCTTAGAGAAGGGAGCTGGCCATTCTGCAGAAATAGTTTCAGCTGCAACCGACTCGATCGTGGGATGAATTCCTCCACTTTTGCATGGCGGTGAATGAAAGAAATAATTATATGGATAACGTTCATCAAGGGTTGCATCAGTAGGCGGCTCTGTGTTAGGAGGTGGAGTAGTTGACGTAGTCGTTGTGGTAGTTTGGACGGGTGGAAGGATGTCTAGGCTGACGTAGACAAGATCCTCCACGTATTTGTTGAACCTGAAAACCGTACAGACCCCCTGGTCATCGCAGGTTTCGATGGAAATCAGGCGGACTCTATCCGGTCGAAATGCCACCACCACCATGGAAGCTCCAACTACGACACTGACCAGCTACAGAAAAAAGTATTACTAACTAAAGGAGGTACAAACAAGCTTCTCTGAATAAAAAACGGTTGAAAGGGAACATACGGCGACGAAAAAAGTTCGTGTAAATTGAAATTTTCGGCCAATCCAGTACGGCATTTTATGGGAGAAAGAGTTGAACATGGACAAAACCTAAAAAGCATTAACCGAAAAGCTTAACAGACTGCAGAAATGCTAAATATTTGAATATTTAAACAGAATGAACATAGTTAAGACGAAGTCTGCTTACAAATCTTCGTTCCTTCGTGTTTTGGCACAAAATGAAGCCCTGCCGACGAATAAACTCAATCCCGACATGTAGCTAAAAGACAGGAAAAGCTTTTTATAGAAAATTTATGAATAACATTTTTTATTCAATTTGATTGTGAAAAAAAATTCTTACAGCATCTCCAGCGTTATGCATCACCCCTCCAAAAACCCAATAGGTGGACCAAGTGACCGCAAAAATGACGGCGGCCTTTATCAGTCTTTCTCTATTCTCCTTTTGAAGGCGAACGGGAACGGCCAACACAGCACTGCCGGATCGCTCAAGCTTCACTCCCTGAAGATAAGGTGGATGTTCGTCCAAGAACAGGTCAAAGAAGAGCCACATATTCAGCACGATTTCACATACCATGGAGAAGAGAAAGGCGACAAACACGATTGAATTCACTTGGCTGAAGTTCCGAAATAAGGAGGTGATGATCTGGTGCTCAGCCCAGAGCTTCTTGAATGGAATCACTTTCCTGATAACCTTTGAAGCTCCGCCCTTTTCCTTTTTTGATAGGCTTCCAAAAGCGTAAGCCATCCGGAGGTTGAACTGCTTAGCCATGTTCCCAAGTGTTTTTCCATGAACAGCAAAGTGTAGGAGGACCAAATTCAAGCTGAGAAATGTATAGAGGAGGATGAGCAGCCCGAAAATCTCCACAAGTGGATAATAAATGGACTCCCGAAGGGTAAAGTTGAATGGTCGGAGAACTGCATATCCCAGAAAGCCACAGCTTTCCCGAACAATGGAGGTGTTAACGTAGCCTTCGAAGAAAAGCATAAACATCAGAAATAGGAAGATGAAGACGGTGGCCAAGTGCTTCACAATCATTTCGTGGAGTCCTTCTGAAACATCATATTTTAGAATGACAATTCCCATGTTCAATCTGCTGTAGAATTCTGCGTAGTGAACTCCCAGCTCGAGGATACAAGACACGGCCCAAATGGCAAGAAAGAGGGTGAGCAACATCAAATAAAAGGCTTCCAGAAAGTGATGGGAAAAATCGATCATGATAAGTTGTCTAGAAAATTAACATTCACATTTAATTTAATTAAGACTTCTTTTCCGAAGCACATATTTTAAATTTTTTAAAACATTTAAATCTTACTGAGTCCTTGGTAAAGGCTCCTCATAGCCCAAAATAATAACCAACGTGGAAAACATACTCACGGTGGTCATGAAGAACAAAAGCGCATTCAAACACACTCCAATATATTCTCCCGATCTGGGCACCCATTTGACCTGGACGCATTGGTTGCTTCGTACCACTTTTGTGTAAGGATTTAGACCTATTATGGAATTGACTTTATCCAAAACCTTGGTCGCCTCCATGAACGTTTGGAGGTTCTGTTGAATAGGTGGTCCTTTCCGAGAATCCTTCCTAGCTTTCTCCGCATCCTTTTCATCTTCATCTTGACTGGAATCTTCAGAGCTGGTCCACTTCAGCCACTCAGAGTCACGCTCTTTTTGGGTTGTACTTCCTCGGACAACGTCATCCAATCTGGCGACGAGAACTGGTTCTGAAACTACATCGTTGGGGTTTAGAAGAGTTCCTCTTTTCTTGAGTTGTTTCCGGTAACCTGATCTGTGCTTTAATTCCACGGGCTGATTCTTCGTTTCGCTAGGAATGGTGCTAATCTCCTCATTGATAGACGTTGTTGGTTCTAACAGACTGACTTTCAGTTTGTTCTTTACTTTTGACATTGAAACTGATTTGGATTTTGACAACGAAGATTTGGTGACAGGGTTGGGATTGCTGGAGAATGAAGATGAGATTTCGGGTAATGCTGGTATCTTTTGTTTTATTCTACCATCATCACGTTGCATCATTGAGCTGGCAGTTGAAGATGTCGGGGGCTCACTTTCAGAAACTGTTGTAGTCCATGCAGTTTCAGGTTCGCTGGAGGAAGAAGGTCGCTGTGGAGGAGGTTTTCCACCACCAGCCCCACCTCCTGAACTCCGTACTCTTGGGTTTCCTCCTTGATTCGTTGGACCAGCTCGGGATTCCCTTCCACCTTGTTTCGGAACTAGGTTTTGTGATCCTCCTTTTCTCTTTTCACCGTCCGCATTTCGTTGTTGACCAACATCCTCTGGAAGTAATGGAATGCCATGTTGGATACACAATCCTTTGAACATGAAAATCAACTTCGTCTTCGTCTCCGAGTTTTCGTCTGATTCTTTTTCTGACGCCTTGTGTCCTGGAAATATGGAGCCGCTCATTTTAACCACTTTTGTTCCAGGGTCACCTTTACCACCACCAACTTCGTTCCAATCATAGTCATCGTCAGTTTTCCTTGTTCGTCTAAAGCGCTGCACAAGTCCCACCTCGCCCTTCAAATCCAGTTGTGTTTGCAGTTCATCCTGACTTGAAGTACCGAACGGAAAAGCGTGAGAGCCAGTTTCAAAGTTTGACATGTCAAAGCGTCACCAATCTTGTTTCGTATACAAACTTTACTTGCTAACCATCAGTTTCGCTTTGATAAATATCACACTGAAATAAACTTTTAAATTCCTCTACCATGAACGAATGCAGATATAAAAATTTAATTATAAATTGTAGTAAATTATTGCAGTTAAAAAATGAAATAGTATCCATGCAACCTTAATTATTGATGGAAGTGATTTAGTTTGGAACCTTTTGAATAGGTCCTTTTTAGGCGTTTCAGCATCATGCATGGTATTTGTTGGTGTTTGTCTTTGTCAAAGTTGATCTATTTAGAACCCGCTCGATTTTCACCAAACTGACAAACAAGGATCGGACCCTCAGCGGTGTCGGGCAGAAACAGATCATATTCGAAAAACTTTGATTGCATTTCACTTGGACTACCTTTGTTCTATTTCTCTTGTGTAATTTTGAGAAAGTGGATTTTGTAGATGGCGAGCGATGAAGAGCTATTCTCATCAAGATTTCACTAAACTTGCTTCTGCACTTGTGCTGAGCTTGGCCACAGAAACAGTCGAAATCTGTAAATGATCTCACTCTTATCGTTATCCGCTGCCCATCCCCTTTCTGGAAGCACTTACTCCATCATTTTGCCTATTTTCTCAGGATGCCCCGTTGTCAGGATCTGTATCTTGTTTGTTTTCTGAGTTTTCTCCAGAAACTTTCTTTTTTTCTTTGGAATGATGGGGTAGTTGCACAATGCCCCAAAAATTAGCAGAAAGCAGTTTTGACAAAGACTAGGTCACAGGTCACTCTGCAGAAAAACAGACTTTTCAAATGAAAGTGGTTAGCGCGGACATATGGCCACAGGTCTTCTTCAAAAATCCATATCGGTCAAGTTCTTGATAGTTTGGCTTGACCGTTGTCCTTAACGCTATTTGACTGGCTTGACCGCTTAAGCTGTTTAAATTAATTTGGTAAAACGTGTAACTTCAGCTGAAAGTTCATAACAAAACTTGGCAAGTACACATAATTTGGCACGGGGTTTCAGCTGCCGTTGGTTGGTTCTCAAAAAATTATTCTTGTTAATCCAATATAACAAAAAATCAAATTAAAAACTCAACAGTATGAATTCTGTAGGTCAACACACATGAAACCAAACCCAAACCTATTGTGTCAGTTTTTTTCCTGCAGATACAAGTCATAATTGCATGATTGTGCAAGCTTACAGAAACAGTGAGTGAATCATGCTAAAACGCTAAATATAAAACAAGGCGCATTTTTCTATATATAACAACTGTTTAATAATTTACAGATAAATTGATACGGAATCCAATGTACCTTCATCCTAAAACAGTCTACGAACCATTACATCACGTAATATATCAAATACAGATATCACAGATGAAAGCAACAACCGTTTGTATACCTGGCGTTTCGCTGGATTCAAAAAAACGAGTTGACCTCCAGAGGGATTTCCTCCAAGTTTGGAAGTCTGTAGCGAAGGCCCAAATTGACCAATCAAGCTGAAACATGGGAAGTATACGTACTTGACTAGGAGATTTTAGTAGTTGCATTTGTTTTTCTAAATGAATTTATGAAACGTTTGAAAACTCAAAAGGTCAAATGGAGGCAATGTCAGAGGTCAAATTTTCATATAGGGGCCGGATATCAAATCTTGAGCTACAACCACGGATATCGAAAGTCTGAGTTTTTACTAATTTGGTTCTATAAATACATTAATAATGCAATTATTTAACAGATTACAAAAATTCCTTAGATGTAAATGCATGAATTTTGCCATTCATCTGTCGAAGCTATGATTTTAGTCCTTTGTCTCATTTACTTTGTGTGACTCAATGTACCCCATCTCAAACTTGGTAAAAACGCTAGCGGATTGGTTCATGCGTGACACATGTATATCTGTTGTGTCTTTGGCCGCTGAAGTGCATGAATTTAGCTACTCTTGTGATTTACTTGCACTTACTCTTTTGCAAATGAAATGCATAATAATATATTATGGAACTTGTATTAAAACACGAGTGATTTTAACTTTTAATTTAATTTCTTCGTAGAATTTGGTAACCTAATAATATACAATACGGTGTTTCTGTCATTTTGACAAGTGCTTTGAAAATATCATAAAAATATATTGTTTTCAAAATGTGACATGCTTATCTTTTGTTGTTTGTTTGTTACTCCAGCTTTCTTTGTGACCAGTTTTTGAACAATTAACAAACCCAATTAAGTAATCATCAGTGGGACTTTCAATAGGAGTTTTGTAAGTGTCATAATGCATTCACGTAAACGTAATGACGAAAGAATCCGACAGTTTCTCACCTTGCCTCATCAGGATCAAGTTCCAAAACGAGGAGAAACAGAAAAGGTTCAGGATCAAAATGATCTTCAGAAATGCACTGGTATGTCATCTGTTTTTATACACCTTAAGATAAACGCCATTGAGAGTAATTTTTTTGTTTGAAACTCTTTTTTTTTTTGTAGAATCTAATTTTATGGAAGAGAATGCATCTACATCAATACCTGCTCAAGATTCCAGTCAACTTTTGTGTGTCATCTGTGAAGATCCAGCTGTTTTCATTGAAAATGGTTGTGGAACAGAAGACCTCCGTTCGGATGATGATGATGTGAAGCAACTGATAACCCTATGCAAACACATGATGCCAATGAACCAAGATGACATTCCGAAAGAGATCCGTCGGGAAATGTTTCCGCTCTGCACATCATGCAAGGAACTGGCAAAGGAGCTGTGGGAGTGTGAAGTCATAATGGAGAAGATTAAGGACAAAATTGAAGCAAAGGTTGTTCAGGAAGTCAACTTGAGTGGTGGCCCTTTGCTGTCCGAATCGGATCATACTGATAAACGATTTATGAAGCTGAGAAGCATCATTTATGAGGGTAATCCACTGATAATTGCAAGTTCTTTTTGTTCACTTACATGATTGTAGTAAATATTGTTTTTTACCTTTTTGAATAGGTTACCTGAACAAGTTGCGTTTGAAGAAGCACGAAAGGAGATCTGTTCGGAAAACTGGCAGAGGTACCGCTGCAACGCCAAGTCCTTTCAATATCGCGAGTAACAGCTCGGGAAATAATGAAGAAGCGAAGGAAAGGAATGCCACTGACCGGACTCCTTTGACAATGGCTGATGGTCACTCTTCCACGACTGAACAAAGAGTGGAAGTGGAGGAAGACGAGATCGGCAGTTCTCAGCTTCAATGTGATGTTGGTTCTAGTGTCACAGTGAAGGTTGAAGAAGAAAGCAGTTGGGGTGCCGAGGAAGTGGAGTTTGGTGACCCACTTTTTGAAGAGGAACATAATACGGTCAAAGTTGAAATCCCTGGGGATGCTGACGACGAGGAAAACACGTAATTTATAAGATAATTCTGAGATTTCATTCCGATTGCATATTGTAGCCCTTTAAATAAATGTCAATATCTATTATGATTACAGAACAAGTAGTAGTCCGAATGTTCCTGGGAACATTCCGGAAACACAAGCTTGCAGCACCAATACAAGAATTCCAGAGGGAAAATTAGTCACCAAAGTGGCAGAATCAGAAGCTAGGGTCTTGATAAACTGGACAAGGTGCACGAATACAAGTGAAACATTCATGGAGTGCAGCTTTTTGAAGTGTATTCATTCCGTTCCCTTCGGCACAACCAAAGATGAGATGAATGAGGCATACAAAAGTATGAGAGACCACTTTCAGCAAAATCATAAGGAACAGGCAGGTTAGATGCCATTTATATCCAATCTTAAAATTACATGCTTAAATATACGGAAGCTTAGCTTTAGCTCATAACTTTAATTTGAAATTTAGAACAGTTGGCTGTGATTCAACGTGGTCTTAAGGAGAAGGACAAGCCGAAGCTTCACCCGTGTCCCAACAAAGGAAATTGTACACTTCGGTTTGCAGATAAGAAGTCCGTGAAACATCATGAAGTTGTTCATCGTACTTGTCACCTTTGTATGAAGATATTTTCGGGAACAGAAATGGGAAAGAATCCATTGTGTTTGCGCTCTCACTATACAACATGCACCCAGATGTCTAAGAAACGAAACGCTACTAATGAAGAGGGAGACCAAGGAGCTTCGAGCAATAAAAAGGCCAAGAATTAACATTTTAAAATTTAGTCACTGATAGTAAGTTGAGGTTGTACTGACGAATTTATAATCTAGATCACTAGATGAAATGTTTGAGATCTAATACTCCATTTGAAATGCGAATTTATATTTTACAATTCTCTTTACGTTATTTATGTATATTTAGGCTAAGTTTTGATTCGATTGCCAAAATCCAATACAAATTATTAAATAGTTATGTTATATATTGCAAAAAATTGCGTTTTATCATGATTCACTCACCGCTACTATAAACTAGTACAAATCTGTAGGAAAAATGGACTTATGGTACAATCGGAGCGGGATTTGGTTTTGGTTCCAATGTGTTGACCTATAGAACTACTGTTGTGTTTTTATTTGACTTTTTGTGTCCAGTTTAACCAGAATTGTTGTGAAACGCAACTAACGTCAGCTGAAAACCCGTGCAAAATTATGTGTACTGGCCAAGTTTCAGCCTGATCGGACAACGTACACCTGAGAAACGGGCTTCCAAACCTTTCCAAGCTCGAGAAAGGTTGCATGTTCCAATGGGCATTCTATGAATATACCCCCATTATTGCAGCTGAAACGTAGCCTACTCGAAGGGTCTAGTGTTAAACTCCATTTTGCATATCGTGTATTTTACTGGTCGCGTGGCTGAACTATGAAATTGATTTCCAAAAAAATATGTCTCGAACGATTCGATTTCGCAGAGTTCGCAGTTGGCGGCAAGTGAGGATGTCGCTCATGAGTCTGATTTATCTTTAAAGAAGTTGCTGAGCTGACGATGGAAGTTGAAGATGGATTTCCAGCATCGTGGACATTGCCAAAATACGGTTTCCAAGCTGGTTGATGTCGCTTTTGCTTCTCCGCTTGTTTCAATGAAGTTTTTTGCACCCCCGAAAGTTCTTTATGTTTTGAACTGTAAACGCATTTTAAACTTTTAAAAATCTAGCGATTAGCTTACAGCTTCATTGCATTACATCCTGTCGTGGAAATTATTTTGTTTTGCATTTTCGAACACACTCTCGAACTATAAGCAAAATTGTACACACTTTGTTAAACCATAGAAATTGATAATGCTTTCACCAAGTTTTCTCCGTGGCGCATATTTTGAACTTGGGGAAAGCAGGCTTTACCAAATTGCGTGTTTTCAGTAGAAAAGTGAAAGTCTGGCTGAGCAAATTTTTCTCTCTGGTTTTCAATTTCATTCATTTTCTCAAACACCTTTTGCAGTTTGTAGGAGAAGGTAACGCTTTGTGAAGTACATTTAAAGTTTTCTGCGATTCAAGTGTCAAGAATGGCTGAATTAAAGTCACAGCTGATTGCCGAAGGAACTCTTTCTAGTCTCCGTGGGCCCTTTGACCCAACCGCCTATGGCTTGGAGGCTGAC
Organism: Orchesella bifasciata; assembly: GCA_034697805.1. Taxonomy (NCBI): domain Eukaryota; kingdom Metazoa; phylum Arthropoda; class Collembola; order Entomobryomorpha; family Orchesellidae; genus Orchesella; species Orchesella bifasciata. The sequence continues at coordinate 8,590 of JAQGAP010004185.1, forward strand.
TTCCGGCTGACCAACTTCTCCGACTTGAAAGGATGAGGATGTAAGGTCCCCCAGGAGGCTTTAAATAGACTCTTGGAGGGACTCAAGGATGCTCCCAACAATTGCCAACCTCAACAGCAACAACAGATCAATCAAGCTGTTGGAATGCCCAAGTTGGGTTAGTTCTTACGCTTGAATTCCCTGTCAATTGTTCATGCACATTTTCTTTTGATACTTTTGTTGTTTATCATTTTAAAGGAATTGGGATGGATGCGTCCGTTACACCTTTACAGCACTCAGGACTCTGTCTTTGTCAAACTACTGATTTCTTTTATCCACTCGTCGATGACCCGTACATCCAAGGGAAAATAGCGTGTGCCAATGTTCTCAGTGATCTCTATGCCATGGGCGTCCTCAATTGTGATAATATGCTGATGTTGGTCACTATTTCATCCAAACTATCTGAGAAGGAGCGTGATGTCGTCATTCCGCTTATTATGCAGGGTTTTAAAGTATGTAATTACTATTCGTTTTGTTGGTTTTGTATTTTATAATCAATGAGTAGTACAACTATTGTGATTTCTAACATTTTGCTTGCAGGACACAGCAAGTGAAGCAGGAACGGAAGTAACTGGAGGACAAACAGTGATCAATCCATGGATTACGATTGGTGGTGTTGCTACATCCGTTTGCCAACCAAGTGATATCATAATGTAAGTAATGTAGTCTACATGATACTTTGTATGTGGTCACACTTTTTAAGGCTTTGTTTGCTCTCATCAGGCCGGTTAATGCGGTTGTTGGAGACATGATCGTGTTGACTAAGCCGTTGGGTACGCAAATCGCCGTGAATGCCCATCAGTGGTTGGACATACCAGAGAAATGGGATCGAATCAAGAATGTTGTCACTGAAGAAGAGGTTCGAAAAGCCTACAATCGGGCGATGGACTCCATGGCTAGACTCAACAGAACGGCAGCTACCCTCATGCACAAGTACAACGCTCATGCTGCCACAGATGTCACTGGCTTCGGGATATTGGGTCATGCTCAAAACTTGGCAAAGAATCAGCGATCAGAGGTCTCCTTTGTTATCCATAATCTTCCAATTCTGGCAAAAATGAGTGGAGTAGCGAAAGCTTGTGGAAATATGTTCCAGCTTCTCCAAGGATTTTCTGCAGAGACGTCAGGTATAATTTAGGTTTACATTGTTTATGATTTGTAGCAATACAATACAGTTGTGTGATTTGAATTGCTTTAATTAGCAAGTTTTTTCTGCTCAATTGTTAGGAGGTCTTTTGATATGTTTACCTCGGGATCAAGCAGCTCGTTTTATCACAGAGATTGAAAAACTGGAAGGATACCAAGCATGGGTCGTGGGTACAGTCGAGAAAGGAAACCGAACGGCAAGAATTATTGATAAGCCACGCATCATTGAAGTTCCGGGGAAGGAAAGGGATGGAGAGCTTTGGTAATTAATTAGTATTAGTTTGTTATGGTATTTTCTAATCAAATTATCTTGTCAGATTGAGCAGTGTTTTTGTGAATGGCTTAGGAGAAAGGGCTCAAAGTCTGTCCTGTACCATGATATTTTTAAACACTGCGAAAATCTTACTTTATCAATTAAGGAGTATCAAAATTTGATGTGTGTGAGATTGAAACCCATTTTAGTGAACGGTTTAGGGGAAAGGGCTACCGGCCTGCTCTAAATCACGATATTTGTAAATGGTGTTACTTCTTGCATTTCATATCTTTTTTTCATAATAAATGTTGTGTTTAATTTTGTAAGTGTGGTTAATAAACTGTTGTATTACTTCGAAAAAAGGAAGTGACGATTATGTCAAATGAAAATCTGTTCTTTTAAAAATAAGTAAAAAAGATTCCTCAATTCTGTATACATCATTTCATATTATTAACTAGAGCAAAATAGTCATTAAGTCAGGAGCACATACAAAAATAAATTTTTCATGGAAATCCTGCATCATACAAGCGAAAGCACTAACCGCAGCCAGGATGTGTGTCATTATGGTCGCACTTTGCTTCCACAGCTTTTGTTAATAAAAGTGTTTTGTGAGTTTGAGGAAAGTGGTTGTATGGAAGCAGAAACTGATGTTGAGTGGTCACGATCAGTCACATTATTTCAAATTCACTGTTTCATTCCATTTAGATTTGATTTGGCCAACTTTAAATAAAAATAAAAATCATATTCTTAAGAACGTGATGGAAGCGGAACGGATAGGTCACAAGAAGATACGAGCGAGTGGAGAAATCCTTTACAAAGATGTGGAATCCACACTAATCATGGCATGCATTCAACGAGCTCTGAAACAACTTCA
>JAQGAP010004186.1:0-10901 GCA_034697805.1 Orchesella bifasciata
TAAGGAACAACTACTCTGGAAACTGAAAGAAGCTTTTCCATAAATGAAGTCAAAGCTTAAAACAATTCGCACATTCTTTTTACTTATTAACTTTCAGGCATGTGAATGTTTTTAATATGAATGGTTATATATTATTATAGTGCTCCGATTCAGGTCATTTTGAACTCATCAATCATTATCGCATCAAATAACCGCTGAGTAAAACGATCTAGATATTCCATCGGAAACCCGCTTTCAATTTTCCAGTACGGCCCCCACTTCAATCGTATCGAAATGAGGGCTTTGGATTGCAACATCGTAATTTTGAACTTGATCCTTTTCGTGCAATAAAACATCACCTTAGCTCTATGTTGATATGCATGCCGTACGGTTGAAAGAGAGATGGGGAGCTTCACGCACTTGGGTAGCATTACTGCAAGAAAAAAAAATGCCCAAAAAATGCAAAATCCCACCATCCCCAAAAATATTGTAGATATGATGTTGTGTCCCTTGATAATTAACCCACAAAGGGCAACCAGAATCCAGAAAAAGCCGGAGAGGACAACCCAAATACAGATGTAAATTATGGGCTCCATTATTTTGTATGTCACAACTACGCTGTTGTACACACGAACAAATGTTGTCGCACTACTCAAAAGTTTGACCATAGCCTTCGTGACTAATATTCCGTTATCAATTAGAACAACTGCTGTTGACAGCGCAACCGTTAATTTTCTACTAAATTCGAGAGACGATGGGGTAATTAAAATAATGCGTAATACTAATGCACCAAGTATAAGTGTGGTACTCCGCTGCATCGGATCTGGAAGAATTTGCTCAAAAACCAAGGAAAATGTGTCAAGTTCCAATATCGGCATAATAAATATTCCAGTGACATGAACGAGTATTATAAGGTGTGCTAATATCGTTGCCCAAACTGCCATGAAATTACCATTGTGTTGAATGTCGTGATCTAAAAGTAATTTTAAGACACACTATTAGACCTGTAAACTATGACTTACTGTTTAAATATTGGCAAAATGTACCCATTTTAAGTTTCGATGCAAGCTGGTCAAGCTGATCAAAGGAGTTCTGGAACGATTTGTCTTTGGATCCCAATTCAGCAATGAATAAAGTTGCCATGAGAACATATGCCGCAACTAGATGTAGAACTGCGTCCAACATGTGTTTCCTTCCAGGAAGAGGGAAGCAAATGGACAGAAATACATTGTATATACTGAGGAAAATTATGATTAAGTTCCAAAGGGTGAATAATTTTAAGGGACCACACTTGTGACATTTGATAGAAATTCGACTATAGTCGTAATGAAGCATTTCGAAACAATTTTTTGATAGAAGAGGGTGCAATTTCAAACTTGCTTTGAGTAGCTTCTTTATAAAAAACCGTTGCCATATTTTTTGCTAAACAAATCGCAGCGAGTTTCTAAAATAATTTCAATTAGTGGTAAACCTTTTTATTACTTTCAAAAGTTTCGAGGGACATTAATTTAAATTTTAGATAACTTCATGTATTTCTCCTGTCTGTTAACCTTGATTTCTTTTTTATACAAGTTTCAAATTAGCTCCGTATTGCAAATTTTTATGTGGTACTACAAAGCATATAAAAAAGGAAAAGTAAACGAAGCTTTTATGATATTTCGTCGGCTTTATGCTTTATGAAAGCTGACAAATAATAATAGCAAATATTTGAGTAAGTTTTTATTACAAATGTCCACGTGGAGAAAAGTTTTTTTACTGTTACCTTGAAATGTTCAAACAATTTTGCAATTAAAACCTTTAACTCTTAAATTGAGTCGGAAAAGTTAGCAAATCCAATATTGTTTTCCCAACTTATTACTACATTGAAAATGATAAGTAATTTTTTAGTTTTATAGCTTTATTTAGAATATCTGCATGCTTTCTGGTTGTTCGAACCCCGTGACTAGCAGCATTGGTGACTTTCATTAATTTATTCAGAGTATAAATTTTGCCAACTGCGCACAGTGATATATTTTGGTAAACCTTCTCTTGAAAAGAAATTTCGTGTATTTCAGCAAGCAATTTTCAAACAACCCATTTTACTACAACTGAACAAGTATAAGTTACTAAAATGTAGGAGAGTAGGCCAAAACATAGGTTTTAAGTGATAAATTGTACGTTGAGACCAATGATAAGCTAAAATGTCACTAACCAAAATTTTAGAAGCTAATTGGTTATGGCATGATTCAGTGGCACAGAACTGAGCATATAATCTAAACATGACAATAGGGTTACATATAATTTGAAAAACATTACCCCATTATAATTTTTCTAATATATATAAGTAGAACAGCACAGAAATTTACACGAATTTATATATTATTTTAGAGTTACCCCAAAAAGCAGTCGGACGAATTTTGAAATAAATTAAATGACTCTAAACACAATATAAAATAATTTAATTAATTAAGTATTTTCCTATTAACCTATCTATGCAGTAGAATGACGTTTATGCATAAGTCATTTACAGAACTAGAAATCAACAATAATAAGAACGTCAAATAAACGAAGTGTCAACAGCTGTAGGTTTTCCATATAAAACTCTCTCTCAATAACCCAAAATGGTCCATACATCAATCGGATCGGAATTGCAGCCTTTGACTGCAACAAAGCAATTTTTGAAGCTTGACTTTTACTCATATAATAAAATAGCTTGGCTCTTTTTCTATACGTTTTTCTCAGGTTGAGAAGGGAAACACTGAGGTGAACAAGTTTTGGGACGACCACCACATGAAAAGGAGCCAACATAAATAATGGGGCTAAAAGAATTCCCCAAAGAAAATTTGGGATGTGCCCCCGCCCCTTAATTATCACCCAAATGAGCGCCAAAAGTATCCAGAAACAAATGGAGATGGAAACCCAAAGAAAGGTGTATAACATATTTTGCGTCAATTTGTAAACGATTGTTAACTTAACGTATGCCTTCTGAAACTCACCCACCTTTCTTACTCGTGTTGCCATTATGAAAGCAATTTGAGCTAAACTGTTAAAGAAAATCATTACGGTAGCAATCATAAAGTTAAGAAAGCGATAAAGTTCAACTGTTCCCGGGGTAATTAGGAGAGCGCGAATAAGTATTCCCCAGAGAATTACAGCACTACTTCGAAACATTGGATCGGGCAGCCAGTTTTCATAAACAAAGAAAAAGGTATCGTATTCAGCTACAGCAAGAATAAAAATAGACGTAAATGAACAAGTTGAGGATACAATTGTGCAAATCATAACCCACAAGGCGAATCCGTTATCTGGGCTTCTGTGGCAACGAGATTCTAAAAGATTTATAATATTTATAAAAAAAAATTTTTGATTCATCTTTTGCTTGCAAACTTATAACAGAATGTGTATACCTTTTGCTAGTAACCATGCCAATTTGTTAGCTGCATTGAATCCATTAATGAAAGAGGGCTCCACGAAGGCAGCCTTAATGATGATTCCTTTAGTGGTGAATCCGTAGGCAATGGCCAAGTTCAAAACTGCATCAACCCTTGGGTATCTTCCCGGTGACGGATGAAATACCGACAGAACGATGTTATACAAGCTGACTGAAACTGTTGGAAAAATGGAGAGTGAGAATAGGCTCCATGGAATCCATTTGTAGAGAGGTTGAAGTACTTCAAGTTTACTGTAGTTTGTATTCCATTTTAATGGATACGGGTACAGTAAACCGTAAATGAATTGATGGAGCTGAATTACAGCTATATGGGATTGGTGAATCATGATTGTAGTAAATTTGCGGTTTTGCTACCATTCAGTTGGGATTTTGGTTTGGTTCTGACACGGGCACATGACTTTTGCTGCTTGAATCTTGTTTATACGTCATCAACCTTCTTATCAAGGATATTTTCGAGGACGCAATTTATTTTGTACGTCACGTACCTGTCATTGCTTTCTTAGTAATTAACTTTCAGTTTATTACTTATTTCTTCGCATTAAAACGAAACTATGCTTGTGTGAGCATAGATCAAAAAATAGACAAACAAATATATAATAAGATAATAGTAGGTTCACAATTAAAAACCTTCCTATTGCCTTAGGAACAAGCTATTTTCTCGGCGATAAATAGAGACTGGGAACTAATATTAAGTTAAACAGTACTTATAGTATTTGCATATTTTGCATTACAAATTTAAGAAACCTTGCAATATTAGTCATAATTTTCGTACAGTAGCCACCAAATGGGATTAAATCAGGAAGTATGTGATAAAACCTTGGAAAGGTTGCTGATTTAAAATTTCTTTCGAGGTTAAAGTAGCTAATATTAGATTTTCTGGAATATATGTATATAACACTTTAACTACTTGATGTTTTTGCTTACGTAAAATTAATTACAAACAAGTCAACGGGCTGAAAAATGCCAGGTTTTGAGGCGCGTGATGTGTCAAGGATGTAATGAACTTGGAAATGACATCACACAAGTTTAAACATGCATTGGGGGCTTTCATTTTGAATTTTTTTTACTAATGTAGACGCACGTTTGCTATTTAGGAATTTAAATATGTAATCCTTAAACAAATTCATTAAATTTATTTTAATCTGTAAATGGGTGGCTAAAAATCAATAATTATAAGGGTATCAAACAGGCGTAACGACAAAAGATTCAGGTTATCTACAAAGAACTCTCTTCCAATCACCCAAAAAGGTCCGTACGTCAATCGGAGTGGAATAACGGCTTGGGATTGCAACAATGCAATTTTAGAATCTTTATTTCTCTTCATGTAAAAGAGAATCTTAGCCCGCTTCTGGTAGACCGTTTTAACATTAATAAGAGAAGTACTAAGCTGAACAAATTTTGGCACCACTATTAAGTGAAAAGGAGCCATGACCAAACTAGTACCAAGGAGCAATCCCCATATAAAATTAGATACACGACCGCGACCCTTAATAACCACCCAAAGCATGGCCACGAGTATCCAAAAGCAAACGGATATGCAAACCCATATCAACGTGTGAACCATTCCCTGTGTCATTTTGTATGCAATGGCAAATTGATTATACATTTTGTAAAAGTTTGCAGTTTTTCTGAATCGTGTTGATATTGCGAAGGTTATTTGAGTTACACTACTGATCAAAATCATTATTGACAACAAAGTGAACAAAATAAACCGACATACTTCAATGGCAAATGGGAAAACAAACAGTATTCGCACTAAGATCCCACAAATTATGGTATCCAGGCTCCGATACATAGGGTTAGGAAGCAGCTGCTCAATAATAAAGTAGTATGTATCGTACTCGGCTGCAACAATTACAAAACCAGCAAAAAATGAGCCAAATGACACAAAAATTGTTGCAATCATGACCCATAAAGCAAATCCTTCGTCAATGCGTCTTGGACACTCATATTCTGAAATTAAAAGAAGTTTGGTAACAAAAAGAATTTATAAGCTGTTGTTATTGACACATGAAACAATTTTAATTTACTTATAATTGTATTTTTATCCGATACCTTTTGTGATGTTCCATGACAACCGGTTGATACTATTAAATCCAGTAATAAACGAGACTTCCTTAACAGCGGTTTTGATGACTATGCTCACAGATGCAGACAGGTAGGCTACGGCAAGGTACAAAATTGCATCCACTCTTGAGTATCTTCCTGATAGGTCGTAAAATATGGACAAAAATACGTTGTATAAGCTGAATAAAGTACAAGGAATAAGCAAAAATGATGATAGAACCCACAATGTCCATTTATAGTACGGTCGAAGCACAACAAGAGTACCACAAGGTGTTTTCCATTGTAACGGAAATGGGTAAAGAAATAAGTACATCAGATTATGAAGCTCAATTACGGCCACCAACGTTTGATCTAACATTTTTTATGCTGAAATTTCTTGCACTTTTATTCTGTCTAAATGACAAGACACTACTCCCTATCGACTGAGCTTGCGTGCATGAACCAAATGTACGCTTTAATTTGCTGCGACCTCACTTTAAGGCTGGGAGTATAACTGGGCCAATGTTACTGGCAAGTTAACCATGTTTATATTCCCTTTCAATGTGTATATTTGTATGTTTTTTAAATGCCGAAAAAAATACATAATATGCAAATCTATAATATTTTAAACAACTAAATATGGATGCATTTACAAAATTTATAGCCCACAACCTGACAAGGCAATAGTTATCCAATTAAAATAATAATGCATCAAATGGACTCAAAATTTAGTGTGATAGAACCCAAACAAAACCACACCCCATATTTATAATTTTCTTATCTTTTTTCATCGATGTTTGCCTTCACTCAAATAACTAGTTCATCAGAGAAAGTTTTAAAGTTTCCAAGTATATTAGATTACTCTAGTGAATAGGTTTTAAAACTACCAATCAAGGTTTTATTTAAAAAATATTACATATTACACACAAATTCCAAATTTCAAAGTGCTCTTAACTGTCCTATTTAAAGCCAAGCTGAGGTCTTGTCTAAAAAAACCAAAACTTGCCACAAAGAATAATGCCCGCGAACCCGCAGTGGTAAAAATAATAATACAATCTATAACACCATATGAATCCATCTAGAAGTCAACAATAATAAGCGCATCAAAAAGTCGGAGTGACAAAAGATTCAGGTTGTCTACAAAGAATTCTCTTCCAATCACCCAAAAAGGTCCATACGTCAATCGGAGTGGTAATACTGCTTCCGATTGTAGTAACGCCATTTTAGCAACTTTGCTTCGTGACAGGTAAAATTGAATCTTTGTCCGTTTTTTGTAAACCGTTTTAACATTGATAAGGGAAACGCTAAGCTGAACAAATTTTGGCACCACTATTAAGTGGAAAGGGGCCATGACTAAACACGTACCAAGAAGAAATACCCATATAAAATTAGGTACCCGTCCGCGACCCTTAATAACCACCCAAAGCATGGCCACGAGCATCCAAAAGCAAACGGATATGCAAACCCATATCACCGTGTAAACCATTTTCTCTGCCATTTTGAATGCAATGGCAAATTGATTGTATGCTTTGTAAAAGTTTGCAGTTTTTCTGAATCGTGTTGATATTGCGAAGGTTATTTGAGTTATACTGCTAATAAAAATCATTAATGACTGCAGAATGAACAAAATAAAACGACATATTTCGATAGTAAATATGAGAGCAAAGAGTATTCGCGCTAGAATTCCAGAAAGTATGGTATCATGGCTCCGATACATCGGATTAGGAAGTAGTTGTTCAATAATAAAGAAGTATGTATCGTACTCAGCTGTAACAACAACAAAACTACCTAAAAACGAGCCAAACGATACCAAAATTGTTGCAATCATGACCCACAAGGCAAAACTTTCGTCGATATGTCTAGGGCATCGATATTCTAAAAATTAAAATCGGTTTGGTAACAAAAATGTTTATAAATAGTTTTAAATAGTAGCTTGCTATTAAAACATTAAACATTAACCTTTTGTCACGTTCCAAGATAGCCGGTTGAGACTATTTAATCCAGTAATAAAAGAAGGTTCATTAACAGAGGTTTTGATGATTATGCTTGCAGATGCACACAGATAGGCGACGGCAAGGTGCAAAATTACATCTACTCTTGAGTGCCTTCCCGGTAGGTTGTAAGATATAGACAAGAAAACGTTGTATAAACTGACCAAAATGTTAGGAATATATATAGATGATGATAGAAACCACGGTGCCGATTTATAGTACGGTCGAAGTACAACAAGTTTGCCACTAAGTGGGTTCCATTGAATAGGGAAAGGGTAAAGAAATATGTACATCAGATTATGAAGCTCAACTACGGCCACTAGCGATTTGTCCAACATTGTTCTACCTAAACGACATGCAAACTAATCCAAAATCGACAAAGCGTGCGTGCATGGCCGAAGTATATGGTTTACTTTGATTCGACCTTAACTTAAAGCTGGGAGTCTCACTGGGTCAATGTCATTCATCAGATAAATAGCGATTACCTTTAGCTTCAATGTATAGAATGGTATGTTTTTGTTGAAGGCTGAATTAAAAAAACAAATAATATTTAAATCAGTATCATTTGAAACAAACATGTATCGATGCATTTACAGGTTATAAAGCAACAAAACTGACAAGTCCACAATCATCAAATTAAAAGAATATGCATCCATTGGGCTTAACATGTAACTGGGCCCAATCCAAATAAAAATCATACCATATATTTACTATCTGCTTGCCTTTTTCATCGATGTTTGCCTTCGTTCAAACAAGTAGTTTATCAGAGAATGTTTTGAAGGGTCCAAACATATTAGTTTATCCATAATATTTTGGTTTAAAAGTACAAATCAAGGTTTTATTTAGTAAATATGATATATTACAATCTTTATACTTCAACCTTTGTACGAACCCTTAGTGGTAAAAAAATAATATAAACTATGACAAAATACAATTGCGTCTAGAAGTCAACAATAATAAGCGCATCAAAAAGTCGAAGTGACAACAGATTCAAGTTGTCCATAAAAAATTCCCTTCCAATTACCCAGAAAGATCCGTAAGTCATTTTGAGAGGAAAGACAGCATTGGATTGCAGTACTGCAATTTTGGCTTCTTTACTTCGCTTCATGTAAAATAAAATTTTGGCCCGTTTCTGATAAACGGCTTTAACATTGACAAGAGAAGTGCTTAGCTGAACAAATTTTGGAACCACTATCAAGTGGAAAGGGGCCATGAGTAAGCTGCCGGCAACAAGCATCAACCACATTAAATTTGGAATATTTCCGCGACCCTTTATAATCACCCAAACGATTGCAACGAGTATCCAAAAGCAAACCGATATAGAAACCCATAGGATCGTGTGAACCATTTCCTCAGTCATTTTATATGCAATGGCAAATTTATTATATTCTTTGTAAAAGTTTGACGTTTTTCTGAACCTTGTAGATATCGCGAAAGTGATATGAGTTAAACTGTTGAAAAAAATCATTGCTAACGATATACAAAACAAATAAAACCGACATATTTCAATTGTAAGTGGGCAAATAAGGAGTGTACGCACAATGATCCCATAAAGTATGGTTTCCAGACTCCTATACATTGGATCAGGAAGTAGCTGCTCAATGATAAAATAGTACGTATCGTATTTGGCAGCAATAATCACAAAAATACCAAATATTGAACCAGACGAACCCAAAATTGTGGAAATCATAATCCACAATGCAAATGTCTCATCAACGCGTCTTGGACACTGATATTCTGGAATCAAAAAGCAGTTTAGTATCAAAAATACTTAATAAGTTTAACTGAATTAAATTTTTCTGTTTAAGCATAACACATTCACCTTTTGAGAGGTTCCATGACAACCAGTTAATGCTATTTACTCCATGTATAAACGATGGGTCATTCGCAGCTGTTTTGATCATTAAGATGTTGGTTGCAGATATGTAAGCCATAGCAAGGTGCAAAATTGCATCCACTCTTGAATATCTTCCTGGAAGGTCGTAAGATATTGCCAAGTAAACATCATATAAACTGACTACAATGTTAGGAATAAGTATCGACGATGAAAGAACCCAAGGTGTCCATTTATAATAAGGTCGAAGGGCAACTAGCTTGAAATTTAATAAGTTCCATTGTAACGGAAACGGGTAAAGAAATTTGTACATAAGCTTATAGAGCAAAATTACGGCAACTTCTGTTTGGTCTAACATTTTTCAGACGGGAAATTACTTTCGGTTTATTCTAATTGAATGACTAGAAAAAACTGATTCAAGATCAACAGAATGAGTGTGTAAGACCAAAATTTGGGACTACTTTTGTTGACGTGTGACTTTGTGTTGACCTTCAATTTAAGTTTGGGGTATCTCCAGGCCAAGGTTTTATTCAGCTAGTAATTCATGCTTACCACTAGTTTTTTGGAGAATTGGAGGGATTTGCTCAATACTGTATGTAAATTTTTCATTGTTTTAATTCAACGATAATTTTGCTAATAATATGTCGGAAAAGTGAGTATTTCCCTAATATATATTTATTAAACGAATAGTCTAGTAGCAATTAAGAGGGACACTGTCTTTGCAAATTATATCATATATTTGTCATTTTCTTTACAGTTTTTATTGAAGTTTTTCTTTACTTAAAATAAAAATTATACGGAGCAATATAATTTGAAAAAGTTAAATCTACTTAGCTCTGAAAGTTCCTCCTTGTGAACAGGATTCAAAACAGAAACTACCATGATTTTCAAAACGAAATATTATTGTACTATATCCAACTATAAAAATATTGTTTACCCATAATGATTTTAATTTCAGCACTCGCTTTGTTAAATAAATAAAGTTTCTTCTTGACAAGTTCTTAACCATTGAGTATATGCAATTGAAATTTTTATTTTTTAACTTTTAATACAAATATACGGCCTATTTAGGTATATCTCCTTGTAATCTTAGAAATATAATTAATTATATAAAACAATACAAGCATTTGTTAGAAGTCTACAATAATAAGAGAATCAAAAAGACGCAATGACAAAAGGTTCAGGTTGTCCATAAAGAATTCCCTTCCAATTATCCAAAAAGGTCCATACGTCAATCGGAGTGGAATAACAGCTTGTGATTGCAGCAACGCAATTTTTGAAACTTTGTTTCGCTTCAAGTAAAAGAGAATTTTGGCCCGTTTCTGGTAAAATGCTTAACATTGATAAGGGACATACTAAGCTGAACCAACTTTGGCACTACTATCAAGTGGAAAGGGGCCATGATCAAGCTACAAGCAACAAGCATTAACCAGATTAAGTTAGGAACATGTCCCCGACCCTTAATAACCACCCAAACGATTGCTACAAGTATCCAAAAGCAACTGGAAATGGAAACCCAAAGCAACAAGTGAACCATTTTTTCTGTCATTTTGTATGCGATCGCGAATTGATTATATGCTTTGTAAAACTTTGCAGTTTTTCTGAACCGAGTGGATATTGC
>JAQGAP010004187.1:0-10898 GCA_034697805.1 Orchesella bifasciata
AAGCTGTCACTACCATTTGGTTAATATTGGTTAAAGGCAATATTAAAAATGGATAACACTGGAAGTATCAAAACCTTACCTTTGCCTTGTTGTTCAATTTGGTAATGATCAATTGGTAGATTGTAGAAATTTCAGTTCCCGATGTATCTATCATTTAACTTGTTAGGAGTTTAACTAACTTTTTTTTCGCAAGTTTTTTTTACGACGACAGAGTAAGTTACAGCATCACTCGTAAAACTACACCAAATTAGCAATGTTAATATAGCTAAATGTAGAGCGCGTTTTGTCTTTCATGCATTTTCTTGCTTTGTATGCTACCACGGACACATTGGGCGTTTACAATTATTCATTTCTGAACTAAAAGACGAGGTTTGTCACGTCAGTCTGTGAGAAGAACAATTTTGATTTTATTGGTTATAAAATTTGAAAATAACAATTGACCACTATATTATTTGGACGCACATCTAAACTATGGCTCAAGAATATAAACTATAACTATATATAACGTTTTAATATCTGAAAAATTCAAAACAACAGGTATGTTATCAAATATTGCTAAGAATTCTCTTTAGAAAAAGATTTAACAAGCTATTTAAGCTACATACGAACATATGTCGATTTGACCTTCCACGCGTTTCAAGTAATCGTCCTTGATCAGGGTTTCAATATAGGATTAGAAAATGAAAACACAAATTTATTCACCAACATACAAACTTTTTCATTCCTTTTATGACTACTAGCAGTAAATAGTTGTTTACCTTAATGTATAGAACTGTAGGAGTAAATTCAAATTTACTCTTTTGTTCGAGCACCTCTGAAATCAGAAACTGATGCGCCATGACCAGATTGTTTCACTCCTGATACTATGTTGTTGTTACCGATCTGGGCCATTTTATTCTGAACACCGAGTTATTTGCCGATTTATAGTGTAAACACCTACTAATACTCAATGTATCATGCGCTCGTATTGTTAGTTTTAATAGCGATCGGAAATTTTCCCAGAGGACGAAACTCTGCATCTGCGTTAAAGGATCTTCTAAGAAGTGTAATATTCCGCGGTAAATATATTATTGCTTGTGCATATGTGCATATATCATGTTTTTATCCTATCTTATGAAAGTGCATAAATTCAATTAGCAATGTCGAATTGAATGAAAACTAATCACATCGTTATTTGTTATTAATAAAAACGATTTTTCGTAATTTAAACCTAGAAATTGTTAAGCTTTATGCTGCGACATTTATGAAGTTTGAAGGTTATTTTTAAGTCATCCATTACTACCCCATTCCTTAATAATTTTCGTAGCATGGTAAAATACAAATGTCAAATAATAAATATTGCAAATATAATGAAAGGTTAATGTAATGTGTAGTTTTGGAAAATCTGTTGCTTTTACTGGATTTTCATTAGGTAGAAAAGTGACAAAATGGATTGGAAAACATGAATTTAGGATGGATGAATACAAAAAAACCCCAGTCATCAAAAATGGACATCTGTGTGAAATTAATTTTTATAAAGTACACTCAGTCTACTGTAGATACTTTTGAAAATAGGTGTCTACATGCGTTATATTGACTTATTGTTTTCAAGTTAAACACAGTCCGGTTACTTGAATTATTTTCGGTATATAATGCAGATCAGTGATAATTCCAACGCCAACCAGTATATACAAGAAAATTCCCCACAACTTTTTTATAAACAGATGTGCAATAATCTTTGAATATATGTAACTGCTGCAGTTTCTAGTTAAAAAATTTATTTCAAATTGAAATTGCTGTCCAAATGTCCAACGGAATCTACTAACGATAAGTTCAAGCAGAAATTGAAGTCTAAAATAACTAACCAAAGACTTGACCAGAACGAACGGATTGAAAGAATGACTGAACATGATATTCACAAAATTCACACTCGTACATATCTACAGCTGCCGGAAGTCATGGAAAAACTGTGATGCGAACGGAAGTAAAAAGTACTGTTATGAAACTTTGTACGTACAATGCTGTGAAATTGTTAGGATATCAGTGTGCTGAAAACTTAAGAATGGCATAGCGAAGTATTGAAAACAAACCTAATTACTTGCGATTAAGAAAAATGTATGACACACTTGTTCCGTTGGTTGGGCACAAAGAAACTGATATCTGAAAACTTCATTGGTAGTTGATGCTTTGGTAAACCATGATTTATGCAATTAAGTCAGGAAATCATGGACAAGATTACAGCAGCAACATCATACGTGTAGAAAAACAGGCAGTCGAAGAAAAACATCTGCAGATCTTGTTCAGTTGACTTGTATACTGAATACAACATTTTCTTATTACTATATTACTAGTATCACTTCGTCCATACTGGCTTCCAAAAGAATTCCTACTTGCTCTACTACTAAATCGATAAAATTATGTTGCAAACTATCTCAATTAGAAATTAAAGACTGTGTACATGTATTAGATGAAGTCCATCCATACCGTCACATTTAAACATGTGACAAACTCTGGAAGTTGTTTGGAAAAGACATTTTCATAATTGGTGTTTCTCACTTTGTGAAATAAACATACTTAAACTTGGATCCATTATTGGTAATTTAGGGATTGGAATTTCGGATTGTTAACATCATTCCATGTGATTATTCAGTCCGTCTGTCCATCAATTGGAAGAGTTAGGTAAATTAATGATTACATCGGAACCCTTACATGATTTAACACTGATCAAACTGAAAGGCAAACAATTTAGAACTCTTACTTTACACTGCTCTGCATGATTCTACAACTTCTGTACATTGACCTTCAAGCGCTTGTGTGACGTATTCTGTTAACTCACAACAAACAACTTACATCAGAAGCCTTTTAAGAAGTTGCTAAAATTGTCATTTTTTCATATATTACTGAGTTGACATATGAACTTCAAAACGTCCTAATAAGTAGCTAACTTTAAAATGTTCAGTTCATGATTGACATTTTTAAATATGATTGCATTCCTTTATGATATCTCCAGTGTCATCGTGAGTTTTTTTCTTTTGACCCCCTCAATAATCAATGCCAAACTGTTTGCAAAAACGTCATTAATAATGAGTGTATTTATAGCACTTACACTGATTGACAACATAATGTATTCCTGCAGAATGCAATAGCCACGTTTCCTTCAACCTTCAACAACAAGTGTCCGAATAAAAAAATACTCTTTCCAACATCATTGATTGAAATTAAGCTGTCCATTTCACATTCTAATTGTATGATGAAAACTTTCCCAACGACGGAGCCCACTGTACATGCATAATGTGATATCCTTTGAGTTGCAGCTACGTTTATGCCAAATGAAGGTAAAAGGAGGCACTGAATAACAAAGAATTTGTTATTTGCTACTTAAGAGGAAGAATTGTGTTGCCACCGTGTGGGTAACTGCATTTCCTTTGCAAATTTATGATTGACACATTCATGAATTTGTGTATGAAAGGCCCAGTTATGTTAAATGAAGATCATTGTGTCAATAGAAGTTCCATTCATTGAACAACTTAACTTTTCGCCCAATCCGCCCGAACTCAAATCTAAGCTACCTTTTCTGGAAATTGTACCTTTTTGTAAGGGTGTCGATTACGCAAAGAAGAAGCTTACTTCAAAAAATATTTAACATGCAGAACACAGGAACCTTAAAGAAAAGAACTCGGCGCACATTAGTCAAAGTAATATCTTATAATGCTTATAACCTTTCGTCTTTCGCCTTTAGGTGAATGGTCTTGCAAAAGTACAATACGCTGACAGAAGAGAAGAAGATTGTTTCAGCGCGGGTAACGAAAGCCCAAGATCGGTCATAAGTCAAACAGGAAACGACACAAGGATCAGCATGAAAAATTTCAGAGAGAGTTTTGAAACCCAAGAGGTCAAGAATTCAACTCGCATCACGAGGAATCCCATTTACCACATGATGGAAGAAGGTGTGGCGTCTCCTGAGACGAGTGCCGAAGCCTTTGAAAGTGGGGTTCATGAGAATGATGAAGCTACCATTCATCGTAATCACGTCCGACCTTATCTACTGAGCAAAGGCACATTCAGGAGACTTCGCATCTTCATTTTTGTAGGAACACTCTGCGCCAACTTTCCCTGGACATGGAACAACAAAACGAAAAGAATTGACAGGTGGAGCCCTTTCATGGTCAAGTTATGGAAGCTGTACTGGTGGTTTACGGTGGTTCAGTCCGTTGTAATGATTACGTACCAGACGTACTGTTTGATAGGAATATACTCCAGAGATTTGGAGTCTTATAGAGGAATATTTGCATATTCAATAATTGTTTATTGGTATGCATGCCACCTGGGGCATAGAGCTTGTATGCTGTTATATGAGAACAACGTAAGTTGCCTGTTAAGTATTTTCGTATATCAAATGGGGTAATGCCATTCTAACTCATTTAGCGTATGTTCCTTCACCCCACAGATTCGCAAGTACATCAACCGCCTTCAGGACTTTAATGAGGAGTACGTGGATAAATATCTTTTTTATGCAGATGAACAGACCGAATTCAGTTCCGGAAAAATGGTCATGAAGCTCTCAATTCCAGCTGCTGCGACTCAAATTCTGAATTCGCTCTTCTAATTCCTGGTTTTGCCATCCGCTCCGTATTATTTAACATCCAAGATCGATCCTCTAACATGGTATGCTCTTCTCCCAGGGGCGTATCAGGATTTAACAATGATTGGGCAAAATATACTTAGCTACATTATCATATCTTGGGTTCAAGTGGCCCATACATCTAGTGTGGAATTTTGGCTTCGAGAAATGCAGTAAGTAAAAAAATTGTGTCTACCTTAAATCAAATAAATCTATCATTTATTTAATTAAACATGTTTCTGTGCTAACTTTTGACGCAGCAAAGACGTTGATTCAGATTACACAACGAATGAGTTACGACAACCTAAGGTCGCAATTCCAACCTACAGAGCGTTGCAATTATTGTGTACCTCGTTTAATGAATGCTTGTCATCTCTCTGCATACCTGTTTGGAAGTTTTCAGTTGCGTTTGGTTTCATAGCTTGTGGCTATCTATGCATTCGAAGCATGAATCACTTGTTCATCGAAGAGTTTCCTGGTAAGTTACAAATAATTTATATATCATTCGTTCTTTCACAGTTTTTGCACATTTCCCGTCCGTGCACCGAGTTAAATGTATAAATTCCATTTATTTTTATACATTATAGGTATTTTAGTGTATCCATTCGGAACGGTGAATTGCTTCACAATGGGATTCGGGTATTAATCTTTCTTTTATAATTGCGTGTGGAATATTATTGAATTCTATATGAGCCTGCTGCTTTTATTTTCCGTAGATGCCTTCAAATGGCAGCGGAGATGTATGACATTGCCAACAGCTTCATTCACTCGTGGAGCAGAACGAAAGAAAAGAATTTCAGACGAGTTCTCATGTCATGTCCAACACTGAAGGTGAAAGTGGGCAAATACTATTACATAACTGCAGCAACTACAATTACGTTTTTCCAAGTTATCACCGGATACATTATTGATTGCGTTATAACATTTCCTTAAAGCATCACTTTAACCTGAACGGGTGATATTATTTTCATGAGGACAATGCGAGTACTTGGCATTTTGACACGAACTGCGGTATTAATCCTATTGCCATCAAAATACATGCTCGAGCTATTTTGCTAACAAATTATGAATTATGTGCATTAAAAATTAAAACATAGACAGTACGCATACCCCATTGTGGCATAAATTGGTAATTGTTGTTGATTGAAAAATAAACCTAGCTGCTTTTAAATGGTTATAAAATTGAAGGGATTTTAAATACAACTGCTGATAACGGTGAGCTCAGGGATACATTTAACAACTGTATAATATTCAACTAAAAGGATACTACAGCATTCTTTTTTCTTACGTCACAAAATACGAATATAGTGTTTCTACCATTGCATCCATTAAACCCAAACCAAAACATTGATTGAATGAGAAAACTTTTTGCTTCTATTGGAAACCAGGATCACAACATGATTAAATGTAATTCATAGGTTTATTTTCTTGCTGATAATATAAATAGCTATTGTCGGTCGGAAGTGAATGTAAAGTTTATACAGTTAAGTTTTCAGTTTTCTTTTCAATTTGAAGTTGAGCCGCAACCATTTCGATTTGTGTAACACATTACTTCTAGAGTTTAGAGGTGTGATCTAACCTCAAGAAAACTAATTATTATTAGTAACAATTTATTACTATCCTGGGATTTGGTTGTGTCGTCCTTTATTTGCTTCTTGTAGTGACGTGTTTCAGTTGAAGTTTGATAATTAAAGAAAGGAGTTTGTATTCATGTTTGAAGCCATTATTATTAATCACATCAATTTAAAACACATAACGTACTATAAATTTCTATACTATTAAATAGTGACAATTAGCCATTAACTTAAATGTCTTTAACTACAGACCATTAATCAAAGTCAGACATAATTGTTTTAGTAATGTTTCATGTCTTTGCATAAGCAGTCGCGTTGTCAGTAGTGGAAGGATTTGAGTAAGGATATAGTAATATAGTGCATTTATTCACACACCAGTTGTATCACGACTGAAACGAAAATAATTTGAAATGAGAATATTCAAGATCATTTTTAACATAATCGTAACTGTAACTGCTATGGGGGGCGCTGCAGTGAGTATAATAATATATGATTTTTAAAATTTATAATATATACAATATAAGTAACTTCCAAACTAACAAACTGATGTAAATTTTTTCCAGTTTGCTGAGAAAGCAGGAGAACAAGCACCTGCTGCAGCTTCCGAGAGAACTATGAAGATGAGTCAAGCGAGGGTTGGAGCTAGTGGCTAGATTCAGCAGCTTATTTTGATCGAAGGTGCGGTTTTAGAACATGATAACGCATTATATATAACTATTATTCAATTACAAATAAATCATTTTTTAAAGTAACCATTTCCGTTCGGGTATAATATTAGAATTTTCAAGTTTATCAGTATACAATATTTTTAATTATGTATTTGTCTTATTTTGAGGTGCAACTACAAGAAAAAATGCGCCAATCGAACTTGAAATCTGAAACCATCCAACCGTTTATCACATAAGAAAAATTCATTCATTAAGCTTGATATCAATAAACAGTACGATCCTCACTTTTGCAATTAGATCCGCATTGACGTAGAACACACCTTTACCAATTCCGTTAGGATCGGTATTCATCTCATCCAACAGATATTGAATTTTGTCTTCATTTGCCCCAAGACATTCTTGACTTTCTCTTTTCCTAACCCAAGATCGAAACTTATCCATCTGGTACAAATTTCAAACATATTAAAAGTAATTTTTAACGCCAAACTTATTATTATCCACAAATTGCTAATTACCATTCTTGGTGTTAAAGCAGCATAATAGTAGGCGGCAACTGTGACAGCAATATTTGGAAAATAGCATACATATGAGTAAATATCCAATATAGTTCCCTCAGCAATTGTTCTACGAAGAAATAGCACAAAAAACAGAAATGTTTGGATGTGGAACAAGGCAAACAGTCCACCAACATTGCAGTCCAATTTATGTGTTGACTGGAACATGAACTCGTACGTATGCATAATCCTTCGACCATTTCTACTCGATAACTTGGTGAAAAATATAAGTTTATTGGCTATTTCTTTCATCGTGAGACTCGCAAAGAGAAAGATTCCCCCAATATAACATGAAGTTAAAAATGACAAAAGTTGCAAGGTGCAACCTATTATTCCTAATGCGATAGTTTTAAACTGAATGCCTTCTTCTGAAGCATTCGTAGATAGGTTCCAAATGGTTGAATTAGTTTCACCAGCAAGGGAACTAAATTCCTCCAAAATGAAAAATGCATTATCTTCTAATAATGCCGTTAGTGTCCAATCAGATGTTTTTAGGTAACCAAACTCGGTCGCCACTACCATTATTCCAATTATTAAGAATCCATATACAAACGTTTTGGCTGCTCTGAAAGCCTTAAGAGATTAAAAGTTAGTTTATGGGAAGCTAAGACATTTGGTCACTCTTAAACAAATTTTTAGTTTACCCATCAGAAGTATTTTAAGCAATCTTAATTTATGTTACCTTTCTCTCATTGTGGCCCTGTATGAGAAAATAAGTTTCATCATAGCTGCCAAATGGTTTGGGGTGGCTGAAAACACTGAGAAGAGATTTTCTTCTTCGAAGTACAATGTTTAACAATTGCCCGCACATTAATACCGGCAAAACATAATTCGGTAGCAGAATGTAGTTGTACAATTCCTTCTTCTCCTTGTATGTTTGCAGAAAAACCATATTTACTTCCATTATCATAAACAAGAGGGACAGTAGGATAAATAAAATACAAGGAATCTGCATAAAGATTAAAAAAGCATTGAAATTACAAACTGAGAAAAAGTAGCTTGATGATCTGGTACGCAATACTTACAAGACAAATCGTTGTCAATCCAATCTCTTTTAATGAATTGCTAAGGGATTTTGGAGACTGTGGAAACACCCTGGAAGACTTTTTTGGGTTATGCACTGGAAGTAAAAGCGAAGTAAACGCATAAAAATAGTTCGGAAAGCTTGGGAGAAGGTTAAAATCCAGAATTTCTCCTTTCCTGAAAAGACAGGAGCTATCTTCCAGCTCTTCCATAATCACACTTCTATTGAATGTACGTTTCCTACCCTGTATTGCAGTTTCAATAGAAATGATTCCGCTCATACTTTGTCGTAGACGAGTCATGCTTCGTAAATTTGCAGATGTGTCTAAAAATATCAGTATCACAACGCAAACAGCTAGAATCTACTGCGGACTTAATTCGTTCTAATTGAAAACCTTCTGCTCAAACAGTTCTGTTATGCAGCAAATTAAATTAAATTACTTTTAAAGGTGGTTGCTACATCACGTCAGAAAAATGTCACTGATTGAAGTCCACAAAAACTATTTTTTTAATCTTAATACTTTTTCTTTGAAGGATATACAACTGCAGATAAACTTTTCTTGAAAACTGATTGTATTTGGCACTCTCGACATTTTAATATAAAGGCTAATAGCTGTCATTGACATCGGGCATTCGTTTTCTTGACAGGCTCACAAACGAGACAATATCACTCAAGTTTGAAAAGCAAAACGATATTTAAAAAAAGTTTTCCTTAAAACGGTTAACTGAATTCTTGTCAATGCATAATTGCATGGTTTGCTAGTACTTTTGACGACTTTAAAAAAAGAATGATGGAGTGAAATAAAATGTGTGTCAAGTATTACGCATCACGTAATGCATATGAATATAATTACGTACACGTCTACTGCACATGTTTTCATTTTGAAAGGAACTCCGGGCTCCTCGTACATTAATAAAACCAATACCTATGAATTGGGATGCAAAAGTATAAGACGATACAGTGAAATTCAACGTATGTCTCTGCCATTAGATGTATTTCTGATGGTGAGGTAAACATTTTCAAGAAAAGACATTACTTTCAGTTGACATAAAAGTTTCACAGTTAGCTTATTGACGATTTTGTCATTTAGAATCAATATCAAAACCCAAGTATTAGCATGATCTAATGTTTTGAGGTAATATTTCAAAATATTAAAAGCTATTTTAACTACATTTTAACTACATTATCCGAAATCGAAGTAAAGCTGGCATAAAGCTGTGTATATGTTCTTACAAAACTGATAGTTTATACAATTTAAACAAAGCAAGGACGGAAAAACTGACTTCCCATGAATGAAAAAAAATACTAACATAGCTTATTGAACTACTTTCATTAACTGCTGTTCAGAGTACTCCAAGCAGCTAAGCTGTATATAAAGCTTTTTAAATGCACTCGTAAAGATGTTGAGCATCAAAGTAAGGTAACGGATTTTTATTGATAGTTCTTACGCATTTCTTTAATTAATTACGTGTCCATTTAGCACAAATTCAAAATGCAAGATAACAGTTATGCTAAGAAAATTAGTTAGTTTCAAACATAACTTTAAACGTTACAAGCTTTTTCACTTTCAAATGCCCTACCTAAATGTTTAGCTTTTAATGAAGAATGGAACAACATTCAAAGGAACAGGGTAATCATTGAGCCATCTAGGTCCAATAGTCACCTCTCCATCAACACTGGATGTCCATTCGCCAGCTGGAAGATAAATGTTACGGGAAACTGCTCCCTCGACCACAACTGGTGCGACTAATATGTTATCTCCCAGCATGTACGCTAATGATTGGAAATTAAAACACATTTTTGTAAATCAATATAACATGAAATTAATCTTTAACCAATGTTCATTAATAAGATTAAATACTCTTAGTTTACCATCATCAATGGTGAAAGTAGTAGCATCAGTTGGATCAACCCACCAAATTGGCCTGTTGATTGGGCTGCCATCCTGTTCAGCTTGTCTGGCAGCTGCTAGAATTTCATCGCGATACGTCTCACGTTGTGCCAACACATCCAAGCAGATTTGAACGGTCTGTAATTTAATTTCAAACATATAAATAAAAAATGCGTTCGATAGATAGCTGATTACTGGATGGTTCGGGAGCAAGTAAATCATACCTCAGCGTCATACTTCCATGGAACAAGTGAAAACTGATCTGCCGGCATGAAAATATTGAGTTGCATCCACCTTACGTACATCTCCTTACTGGGCATCTCATTTCCGTACTCATTGCCACCAATAAAATCAGGAAGAACATATGGATAACCAACAATACCAAAGTGGAGCAGAGTTGGGATCATACTCCTCAGTCCATTATCATATCCCCAACGAGAGTCCTTGTCCAACATTCTGATGAACATTGGTCCTTTCTATATATTAACAAAACGAAATGAATATTAGCAAATAAAAGTACCGCTTTGCATGTAACAAAAGTATTTATTCTAAATTAGATACCTGATTTAAATGAGCGACGCGTGTTT
>JAQGAP010004188.1:0-10898 GCA_034697805.1 Orchesella bifasciata
TAAAACTAACGGAGCTCTTTTTGCCAACCCTCGCAGTCTAGTTCTTTCAAGGCATCTACGTAATGAAATTTTTGAAATAGTAGTTTGAATTCAAGCTTCTTTTTACGAAGCAGTTCAAAGGTGTAGGTTCATCTTAGAGCTCTATAGTTGAATTTTATAATATATTAAGATATTTAAAGAGGTTATGCAACAAACCTTTTGAAGGCAACATTACTAGATTTCATTTACGGTTTTAAAAGTTTAGTATTTCACATAAGGGTACAACTTCTATACTTCTATGGAAACTTTCACTGGAAACATTAGTTCCTTCCCCCTTCTGAAAGTTCAGGCAAGATTTCAAAGCAATATTTTACTGAAACTTAACATAAAGGTACTGATGATTGACCAGATGTTTGTACTTAAGTGGGATATATGCAAAAACGTAAGTTAAAACTCCAGACTTAATGATAAGAGATTCCCAAATCGCTGTGCAAAATTTACTAACAAAATCTGGTGTTGTTCAAAGAACGATATTTATTACAAAAAGAACCGAATCATGTGTCTTAAAGATGTTTTTGCACGTCTAGCGCATTAATTGAGTACGTTTTATCTGGTTCTCAGGCATAGCACACCTTATTCAAATGTACGTGATGCCTGACGACTACAACATAACATGGTACAAAAATTGGTTTTTATGAAACTACAGAACGTTGTACAAACTTTTATGTACATATAAATTTGAGCTACGATGACATAATATTGTTTTCAATACATTTTTTTTCAAATCGCAACCTTCGAATAAATTGAGTATGATTCTTTTAAATGTCGGGTGCCTTTCTTCCAAAAATCGCAGTTTTCGGTGCTTAGAGTTTCTATTAAATTTGTCGGTAGTTTTCGGTTAAACAGTCGCAGCGTTAAATGCATGCCCTTTTTTTCAGCACGACAGTCGTATATAATAGATGTATATCATAACAATATTGTGTTTTTCACCATCGCTTCTTCGTGTTTTTTTTTATTCTGGGCGGGAAGAGTGGATGTCTAAGCTTACGTGTATGGTTTTTTCCTTCGTAGCATGACAGTTGAACATGAAAAATATCTATCATAACAATATTGTTTTTGTCGCCATCGCTTACTCTTGTTATCCTTGATTCTGGCTGGATTTGAGCGAATGTCCACGCCCAAGTGTCCTCTTTTCTAGCACGACAGGTCGACATAACGTATATCTATCATAATAACATTGAATTTCTTACCATCGCTCCTTCGTGTTATTTTTTAATCCGGGCCGAGTGTGGACGTCAAAGCCCCTCTAGACTGGAAAATCGGCAGACAGGACAAACAAAAGCCACTCAGCTCAGACGAACGAACGAAGTTGGATTCCCTCGTTTTATTGCTCATCAAATTCGTTTGTTGGTCGTTCCAATTCTTGGTTTACGAAATTGCAAACACCTTCATGAAGGGTAACTTTAACACTCTGTGCATTTCTAGATTGGAAACACAGTGTAAGAGTTGATCGTTGATTTTCTATCATATTCATAAAATCAAGAAATTGGTAGTGCCAGCAGCAGATTCAATATAAGAACAAGTATTTGATTTATTACACGCAGAAAGTGACCCATTTAAAGGTTACTTTAACCTTACCACGGGATTTTATAAACTACTTTTTAAGTCATCTCTCAGTCCCGTATACCTAAAGAAGAAGAACTTTTTCTATCTAAAACAGTCCAGTTAAAATCCGCTCCATTACAGATTAAAGAAACATAGCAAACCATTGATTTTGCAATCAAAATAACCTAACAGATATCTTTACGAACACGATCACGAAAATCATTCGCCATTCTTTACATATAGATTTTCTAATATAGTTTTTCTGGGCATTGCTCCTTTCCGTTGTGCTTGAAACTGGTTGGATCGAGCGAATGTCCAGACCTACGTGTTTGCTTTCTTTGTACGACAGTTAAGTCTGCAATCTGGACAACCAAAAGCCACTCACTCAGCCCAAGCCAACGAACCTAATTTAAGACCTTTGCTTAGGAAATTATAAACTTGTTCATTGATGACTGCTTCATCTTCGCGTTCCTTTCCAGAATATCCACCACCTCAGTTCAAAAGTTTTTAAATAAATTGGAATCTTGTTTCTTTACCAAAAGACTCAAACGCGTACCTAAAGAACTGATTAAGCGGAAGGTGTCAAATAAAATATCTACACACAAGAGAAGTTGTGAACACTAATTTGAAAACGATAAAGATTGAAAGTCGGTTTCCATTTATCAGAAAACTGTCAATAACGCATTGCAAATAGGTTAACTACTACATTTTATCGTCATCGTCGCTAACATCAAATTTAAATGAATCAGATTGGACACATAGATTCTCTTTTCCTTCGTACTTCATCCATATTCTCTGCTGGAATAGCAATTATAACACTACGCAATAGCACGGATACAATCATATAAGCTTGTTTTTCACCGGATGCATCTGGATTGGCTTTGGTAGCCCATCAAGAATATGTTTATGGAATATGTTAAGTAAGCTTTTGATAACAATCCAAAATTGAAAAGGAGTCTGATTCAATAACAACAACCAGTGTGAAAACAATGAACGATTTCCTAATCAAGTATCCTGTCGCCGAAAAGTACGTGACGGATCTTACAGGTGTTTTCATCATTTATATCGTGTTGTGCCTGCTTTTTCCCACATACCTGAAACTGAGTACAGAGGAGTATCTTCAATCCAATAGAATAAATATCGCATTCTAGCAGTTCCATTTAAACAATACTTTTTGTTGGTCGTACAAATAAGTTCCTTTTACGAGTTATTAATTGTCAAATTTATAAGCGCTGATTTATTAGTTGATAACATTAATATTTAAGCTCAAAAAACGACGATTCTTAACACTTCGAAAATGAGATGTGTATGTTTAGTAGTGGTTTTGTTTGCTGCAAGTTTACAACTCGTTTGTCCCCAGTGCTTGTCACTCCTTTTTCCTCATTTGAACACCAATTGGGAAAACTACGTCGTCTTCTTCTTCAATTCCAGTAAAATCGCCAATGGAAGCTTTGTTCCAGATGCGTCGTTCTTGCCGAGCTACATTAACATCCAAAATGGAACTGGTCTGAAGAGGGAAACATACAGATACTCCGATTTATTCAACGTCATCATTAGTCCAATCCAGGACGGGTGGGAATTGGGCAGCTTTAACCAGTCGGCACTTGCATTCAGCGAAATTGTAGTTCCTTCACGAACAATGTTTATTTTCGTGTGGGGAAATTTTAAACTTTTGCAAAATCAGTCATTCCAGAAAGAAATTATGGGTCGGAATGCCGAACTCGCTAATTGGCACACGGATCTACCAATCTTTCCAGCGGTAAAGGTGATTCTTACTTTACCACAAAACTTCGAGTGCAAGCCGGAAAAAACGTCAGTAACAACGATCTGTCGTGGATACTGTTCCTCCGCTCCGATTCTTGCAACAGATTTTGCTCATTTGTGGAGCGGCCCGGATTTATACACACTTCATGGATCCCTTTTTAGGAATGCGAACAGAAAAGAACTCCCTGCACGGACTGGTTTGTCTGATGATTGGTATGAATTCATCACAACGCTGCCCAAAAACGTTTGCCTCCACCCAACAAATAGGATAAATTCCAGATGCACTCTTGAAATCGAGACGTTTTACAGCTTGTCGGCGATCCACAACATTTCACTTTCTTTTATTAAAAAAACTTTACTTAAGTGGGGAAATAGATTTGACGGTACCGAAGTAATCAGGTCAAAACAATTCTTTAGGTCTGTAGATTTATATACGGTTGGTCGCATTCATTTTCACAGTTTTGATTACTATACAGTCGTTTATTGCCAAAGGAAACACGAAGAGAAAGAAATCCTGGCCAACTTTTCAAGGTGGTTCGAACCGTTCAGTTCAGGAATCTGGATGGCAACGTTGAGTGTACTAAGTTTCGTATTACTTTGCTGCTACAGGCATCACCGTCAAGCTTGGAAGATGGTTGAGGAATTTGTGGGATTTATAGCCAATGTTTTTGGAGCATCCGTCAATCCTCGCCATTTCGTCGTGGTTTGTTCAATTACATTTCTATTGACGCAACTCTATTCAAATGGATTAACTAGCATTGTCACTGTCACTTCAGCACCCAAAGGACAGATTAACACGATTAAGGAATTTGTTGACCAGGGATACAAAATCATTTTTAATCAACCATATTATTCTTTGTCTGTTAAGAAATTCTATGGGGAGGAATTCAATTCCTTTGGGGTATCTGCAGAAGAGGCTTTTTACGTGTCTAAAAAGATCGTCAAATACGATGAATATCCAAAAATGGTGGTTAGTTCAGGTCTACGCATTGGTATTATGTATGCTAAATTAAGGTCAAACATTCTGGTGCCTCAATTCCAGAAATGGATGAGCGAAATCAGTGACCAATTCCATTGTTTCGAAGTTCCTCAAACATTCAATAATTTGTGGTGGAGTTGGATAATTAACACAGAGAACCAATACTGGTTAAAAGACTCCATCCAGAAAATCGTTGCATCTGGGCTATCCTACAAATGGAAAGAGTGGGCAGATTGGCATCAACTACTTAAGAACAAATTGCACCACGATAAGGTGAGGGGAAAGCCTGAAACGGTGGAGTTAACTAAAATTAGAGCGATTGCCATATTTTGGGCTGCGATGCTCGGAATTTCAATCGGAGTGTTTATAATTGAACAAGAACTCGAGGTTAGTCTGTTGAAAATGTATAAGATATTTACAAAGGTATGCAGTTGTATGACACGAGTACTCGCCATGCTACTAAAACATTGTTGGAGTGGACGCTTGAATCGTCAGAATCAAAATTTAGCAATTTTTGTTCGCCCTACTGATACTGGTTCATAAAAACATTGTTTTTGGTAATAGAAAACGGACAACGAAGCAGACTACATGTTAATGATTACATATTTGCACCATAAACAGCCTTTCGGCTCAGAGGCTCATGTAGAAATTACAATTATAGATGATACATATGTTTGCTAATAAATACTATTAATTTAGACATTTATCAATAGTTTTCAGCAATGCAACTTGAAAGATTGCGGTCGGTCTGTCAGCTTGACTTCATAATACTTACTACGAAAACAACTCGATAGTTAAAAACGCTCGGAAGGCCCCCTTTGCAGGGTCTCAACCCGCTAGTGTTTATGCAATTTTACCTTCAGCAACGATAACCAAAACATTGGACCTATCATCCCGAAATATATAAACAGCTTTTCATTTGATTAAAATTGGCGTCCAAATTGATTTGCATTGCTTACTTGTTCACATACGTTTCACACACGTCTGGTTAAGTAATTGAGCTGGATTCATGCATTTTTAACAAAATTATTGCAGGGTTTACATCTCTGGTGATCCTGTGCGTAATACTTAATTGGATTTACCTGGTGAAACACGAGGAGCTTATATATGAAAGAAAAAAAGGGTGGGGAGCGGAAACCAAAAGTAAATTTGGTCAAAAATGCTCCCGTTGTACGATACCAAAATCATAATTCAATGTAATTTTACAAATATTTGCGGTTTTTCCATCTAGCAAATTACCTAAGGAAGTTGTTTTGCTATACTTACCGGATTTAAATGGCTGATTTGTACCAACTAAAATATTGTATTTAATTTATATTTAATAATTTACAAAAGTACGTCATAATTTGACGTACTTAAATATTTTGTCAAGTGATTTATCTGTTATACATAATTTTTTTCTTTAATTAATGCATTTCATCACTTTCATAATATGACCTCCTTGCACTAGTCGTCCGGCTCATCCTTTTTGTCTTTTTCTACTTGTTTTCTCAACCTTATTTGCTTTTTCAGATAAGCATGGAAAACGCGGAGAGAGCAGAGCTCGACATTCTTTCCTGAAGCTTGAGCCTCTGAAGTATAAACTGGTAGATTTGCAGCCAAATTAATAGCCATTAACACAAGAATTACGAAAAAGTGTTCTCTGTAAATGATTCCTGAGTATATGGAGTAGTAATGGATAGTCGACTCAATTTTGCAGAAAAACAAGACAATGACAACTGGGAAAAACATTTTCGCTGCGCGAATATCCTACCGGTACTTCATTTTCAGATCTTTCCTCTTCCGTAAAATGTTTCTGATCTGTCAATTTTTAATTTTTAATTAAACGGAAAATCTTACATTATTAAAATCTCTAAAAAATATAATTATTCCTGATAATACACTAATGCGTTGAAAAGTAAGAGCAGAGGTAGTGGCAGCCAGAAATCAATTTGATCGAAAAATCCATCCATCGAGACATACCTAAACTCGTTGAGTGGAGAGGACAAAATTATATACTCTGAGTCCTTGGTTGTATTAATATCTTTACCAACATAATTTCTACCGACATACACACTGGAAATCGGGGGAACGCCATAAAGAATGCAAAAAAACAAAACGACAATGCACTATAGCTTGCATTTGGAAGCTGTAAACCAGGTGGGGGCACGAGTTGGTAATGATGCTACTAGAAAACGCTCAATCGTTATCAAAACAGTCATGAAGGATGAGCCAGACTTGCCTAGTGATAAAATTCGATAAAATTTGTTTAACAAGCAAAGTCAAAATGTAAAAAAGTATTGCAAATTGTAGGTACCAAAAAGAGCAGTTAGTATCCCAATATAGTAGCAATACAATGTCACAGCACCTCGGTTCCAGTTTTAGGAGGTAAACAAAACAGAAGCCTTCCTATCATCTAATAGCCAATTAAATTAATTTTCATATTACCGAAATACATAGTAGTCATTTAAATGTTCCAATATCTAATATGTATATCATGATGTTTTAAGCAAATGCGTGAGTTCCTTTTACATCAATTAGCTTACAGAAGAAGGTGGCAGCTGAAGTAGCCACAACAACTGCAGCTAAACTGAAAATCAAGTCGAAACATGCTAGTGCGATGAGCAAGGTGTCAAAAGCTCCCTTTCTATTCTTCCCTTTCAGAATGGCTATGATGAAACAGTTAGTGAAAGTGCCAAATGTTTCAATTGCGTAAGTAAGGCTCAGCAAAGTAAGGCAGACTATGTGACCAAATCCAAATTATTCGTCAATTCCTTCTACAGTCAGAAAGCCACCCAGAATGTGACACCCGATTACACTCACTTTCATTGTAATGGAGCAGTCCTCGCGCTTATCCGATACATCAATTAAATGATACGAAACAAATGGAAGATATGTTACACTTTATTAAGACTTTCCAGTTTTAATGGGAAATGGAAAGTTTTTTATCTTGTGTATGCTAGAAAAAGGTTTTGTGATAAAATAGTTTACATTTCTGCAATTGGCAATGAACAAATGTTTTCAAGCTTTCATTTCTTAAAAAAGGTCGCGACGGTTTCTATCAGAATTGCGGTTTTGTTTTGGCTTTTAATATCCTTAATGGATACAACATTCTTGGTATTTCCTTAAAATTATGGTTGATTATTTATTGAATACGTTTTGACATTAAATAAATTATTGCTTGAATGCGATGTACTTTTTTCTCTATTTATAGTTTAAAGTCACAACCATTTCCATGCTCTCTAAGACCTCTACATTGGAGCTACTTGCAGCTGTGAATGTGATGGCCGTCGGGTGGTATTCACCATCGCTTTTCTTCAACTGCAAAGACGGAAACCATTTGGACAGCAGGGCTCGAGCTTCTGCTTTGAACCGTGACTCTCTAAAGTAGTAAATAAGTTGGAGGAAGAATTAATTGCAACTGAAAGCAGTAGTCCCATGTAAAATTCTCTATAGACAGTGTTCGCAAATAGGACCACAACGTAGTTGATCACAACTTCAATATTGAAGAGTAATAGGACGATGACAACAGGTAGAAACATTTTCCCGGCTCGAATGCCCACTTATTCCTTCAAATTCATTTCCTTCCGTTTCTTGGATAACTTTTGTATCTTTCAAAATAAAACATGTTGTTGAAAATTTTTTGTTTCGAATAAGATTCCGCGGACAGTTCTCATTTATATTGAATTTCCACTAACATGACGGAATGACAAAATGTTGACAAAAAGGGAACGGAAGCCAAAAGTCAATTTGGTCATAAACCGCAGATGCGGTTAAATACCAAAATCCATGAAACTTAGTTGATCTGATAATACTGGCTAGTTCGCTTATACTCTGAATATCATTTATATCGTTTTCATCCACGTGAATACTAACAATACGGGATATGCTGACAATGGTTGCAATCAAGAGCACACAAAAAGCCATTTCGTAAATAAAGTTGCAGATTTCATCGGATGAGCAATCACCATATAACGTTCGATTGTAATTAAAATTGTCATGAATGTTTAGCCAGACCGTCCTGTAAAAATTTACAAAGATTTGTGTAAAAATACATATACAGTTCATCATTGAAAGAAAACTTATAAACTGAACCTACCAAACAGCAGAAAGAAACAGGAAAAGTAGTACCAATTCATCAACACTTTTCCTCTTCCTGTCCAATTTTCTGAAACCAACAGCTGATTAGGAATAGAAATATAATCTTAGGA
This sequence comes from Orchesella bifasciata, assembly GCA_034697805.1. NCBI lineage: Eukaryota > Metazoa > Arthropoda > Collembola > Entomobryomorpha > Orchesellidae > Orchesella > Orchesella bifasciata. Next base: position 8,518 of record JAQGAP010004188.1, read on the forward strand.
AACTCTATGGTTTTTAGATTGTAAGATTTCTCACCAAAATACGCCAAATTACTTGTTGAAGCAACTATTGACAAAATGCAGCAAAAGAAATCAAAACTGGCTAGTAATATTATGAGAATTTTGAATGCACTTTCACTCTTTTGCTTTTTGAATACCGCTATGATTAAAATATTGTTGCAAATTCCAAAAATTCCTGTGACTAATGTTAATATCCATAGTATAATGCATATAACATGATACCAAAGTCGTTGATGCCTTCACCGTTGAAGTAAGAGCCCAGAATGGGACAAAATATACATTTTCCGGGTACTTCGGTTGAACCATCCACCCTCGAATTAGGAAGGTCTATCAGGTGACAAAAGAAAAGGTCAAAGACTTCTAATGATGAACAATTGTTTAAAGTAACGATATTTTTTACGTCTTCATCTTGACATTTGAAGAAGAAGAAAAGTATCTGTCATGAGGGATATTCTTGAACTGCTCAAAAAAAGCTTGTGGTCATAAATTGTTTTGACATGAAGCTCTGACGTATGTAAGTTAATAGTTAATTAGTATAGCTGTAGCAATAGATAAACAGCAATTGAAAGATACTTGGTTAAATGAAAAGGGTCGTTTCGCTATAAATACCAAAATTCATGGAATTTGGAGTTAGATTTCATTCAATACGCTAACATCTTCAAAATGTCATATTATGTGGTTATAGTGGTTGGAGTTATTCAGTACAACCAAAGTCTGCACGAAAATGAAATGTTGCAGGTGCATAATTTAAAGTATTGTGGAAACTCTGTACACAAATTTTTAATAATGGAAACAACCTTTAGAAGTTAAAAGGATACTTCTTAAGCTTATTAACATGTATTAAAATAGTAATAAAAAGAACAACGTATTTAATTTGTTGACATCATTGAATTATTTGAATAAATTTCATAACTACTTATATGTCAAGCATTTATGAGATAGCAAGTATGAGATTGGCCTTGGAAGTTCTACATAAATTTTCTGACTGTCAGATATTATTTGTTCATTGGACTATTTTTGCTATCAAAAACCAACAATGACACCCATCCTGAAATCTGCTTAATATTAGTTAGTTTTAATGTTGATAAAATGCCTAGTCTCCACTAAAGTGTTACAAGGCAAAATGTTTAATTGCACCAATTATCTTACAGGAAATTACTGCTAATTTTGATTTGATGAAGAAAATATGAAAATCCAAATAAGCAGCGTTTTGCAGTACTTAAGGTAGTTGAAAAGGAATTTATTGGTATTTTTCAAATCGTCAAATAACATGATTGCTAGCCAATGCGCTCTTATAAATTCAGAGTTGAATTGATATTTTAATTCGTTTTTCAATCTCCTTTCTAGACTCCATCATTTTATAACGGAATGCTATGTGAAAAAAGAAATATAACCGAGGGTATTCCAACAAGTACTGAGATCAGGGTTTATTAATATAGAAAGGTAAACTAGGAAATATAAAACGTAAACCGAATAGAGTTCCCAATTACAAAGCCAATCGCTGGCGATGCCAATTGCACATCCCATCACGGGTAGTTGACTCAAGAAGGAGAAGGGAAAATCCACTCTCTGGATCTTACACCACTCCGTACAAGAGTAAAGAGTTCGTGTTTCTTAATTCGTCTTAAATACTATTTTGGTTTAGATACAATTCCATGTTAAAACATTTCAGGAGAAAAATAAGAGAAAAAGGTTCAATTTACAAGAATTGAGTTAAATCAGGAATCAGGATAATTTATACTTAAATTAGAAATAATCATATTATAGGTAACCGTTATAATTTGTACTTCGATCAGCCGCTGTACCATGTACTGGTCTGATTTCTCTCGGCATTGTTATCCCACCTCAAAAACGGAAACCATTTCGACAGAACAGCTTGAGTTTCTGCTTTAAACTTGGACTCTCTAAAGTAGTAAATCGGAAGATTAGCCGAGGAGTTGACCGCAACAGAAAACAACAGCCCCATGTATAACTCTCTAGAGACAATTTTCAGGAACAGGACAACCACGTAGTTGATAACAACTTCAATGTTGCAAAGGAACAGGACGATTACAACAGGTAGAAACATTTTCACTGCCCGAATATCCTTTCTCTGCTTTGTGGACATGTTCATATTCTTCCTTTTCTTGGAAAGTCTTTGCACCTTTAAAAAATAAAATGCGGAGGGAATAATTGTAACATCCAGTGGATTCTGTTTTACTTTCAAGTTGTGTATTATATGAGTTAATATTATGATGTTGGTGTATTGCGAATAAACCTACTTGTCTGAATGATAACAGATTAAATAGAAGTAGGACTGGAAGTGGTAGCCAATAATCAATCTGGCCATGAACTGCTAATAAGGTTTTAAACCAAAACTTATG
>JAQGAP010004189.1:0-10895 GCA_034697805.1 Orchesella bifasciata
TTGTGGTAACTAGCCTAACCGACAAGTTAATCACGATCTTTAACTGTCCTCAAAAGAGAACAAGTGAGTTCGAACGCTAGGATTGATGGCCTATCACACTCACAATGAACAACGTTAGCTAACACGATTTACTGATTAAAATAACTGGATCAAATACTACGGCAATTACTAATCACGAACATAACAAGCTTTATTCAACGCTAATTAGTAAACCTCAATAATTACAACTTCATAAATTAATCGATAGAAGTGTAAAATACTATTGCTCTCACGAGCGAACGACAGGAAAACGCAACCAACAGACACACGATCAGGCTACGTAATAACATTAACTTATACAAAATACCTTCTCCTCTACATTACGTTACATCCACACTTTTACATATTTCATACGAAACGGGTACATTTATACTCTATGGTATACAGAACAAAGAAAATATCAATAAGTCCCAACATTCTCCCACCTAAATCATGATAATCAACACTAGAATGATTTACATTAAACATTAACATAGGTTAGACGTTCTGGGATCTTGATACGACGTCCGGATCTTGTAACTGTAGAGGAACGGCATACTTTCACTTCAGGTTCAGCACTTTCTCCCTGGTCTGGAGTGTCTTCTACTTCAGCTTTCCACGGAGCTTCCATTTGATAGAGTCGCTGAATTGGTCTTAGGAATTCCCCATCGTTTGTAGAGACCTTCGCTGCTCTAATTTCTCCATCACGTCCTGGAAATACTGTAACCACTTGTCCAATAGGCCAATCAATCCGTTTCAGATTGTCTTGTCCAATCAATACAACGTCACCAACTTGAATAGGCTTTGTTGCTCTGCCTCTTCTTAAACTCGCAAGCTGCCCCAGATACTCTTTCTTGAATCGGGACCTCAGGTCATCTCTTATGCGCTGAACAAACTTCATACGCTGGTTTAACCCCTTCCCATCAACGGTATCAGCTTCTGGAACACTTGACGAGCGATTACCAATTAAAAAAATCTGTGGAGTTAATGGGGTAGCTTCACTCGGATCCTCAGACACGTACGTTAGGGGCCTATTGTTGACTACTGCTTCAGCATCACACAACAAGGTCTGCAACTCTTCCAATGTCAGTACTGCTGCTCCAAGGACACGACGTAAACACTGCTTTACGACTCCCACTAGGCGCTCCCACCATCCTCCCCACCAGGCAGCTGTGGGTGGATTAAATCTCCAAATAATACGTTGATGAGCTCCATACTTTTCCACAGAGTTCCAGTTTATCTTCATAAACTCATTATTACAGCCCACAAAATTTGTCCCATTGTCCGAGTAAATTATCTTCGGACGGCCACGGCGACTTATAAAACGGCGTAACGAATTCTTAAATGCGTCAGTAGATAGGGACGTCACAAGCTCCAGGTGCACAGCCCGATACACAGCACAAGTGAAAAGTACAAACCAACACTTTCTCCCATCCTTCAGAAACATAGGACCAGCTAGATCTACCCCTGTGACTTCGAATGGGTATTCAGCTTGGACGCGATCCTTCGGGAGCGGTGGCACTACACAATCATACTTCCTGCTGTTGAATCTTTGGCACTGACTGCACCTTCCTACAACATACTTGATAGCCCTTCTACTGCTTAAGATCCAAAATCTTTCTCTTAACTTCACTTGTAATGTTCGAACTCCAGCGTGGCCAAAACTTTCATGTTCACTTCTGACTAATGCTTCCACTACTGGGTCCTTACAGGGCAAGAGAACTGGTTTCTTGAAGGAATCGGTGAAGTCTCCACATAATAATCTTGAATGTAGTTTCAGGAGCCCTTCATCCTTCACAATATTCATCTTGGCAATTTTCTTATCACCCAAGTCTTTAAAATGATGCTGTTGAACTAGTTGTAAGAGCTTCTTTTCTCCAATAAGGATATCGCTGGCAGATATTTCTTCATTGACTCCTCCGGTTCGCAAAAGTTTTCTTACAACATAAGTAATCATATCATCGTATGACTTCAGTTGACAAATGGTCATATAGTCTTCGTCAGCAGCTTCATTGTTCACGGCTGAGATGACAGTCTTCTTTAACTCGCTGTTGATTTCCTGCATGTCTGAAGGTGGACAACTCCTTGGCCATTTGCTACTTTCCAACTTGAGCCAGTCTGGTCCCTCCCACCATGTCAGTCGAATCAACTGCTTCATACTACATCCTCTTGATGGAACGTCCGCTGGGTTGAGGTCGCCTGGTACGTGATTCCAATCTGCAACATCGGATAACTTGCGAATCTCCTCAACTCTGTTCTTCACGAACACACCCCAGTTTCCACCATTCCTTATCCAAAATAGAGGGGTACTAGCATCAGTCCAGAATTTTACCTCGATCTCTGGCATTTGCATTGCTGTTTTCACTGTGTTAATCAGTCGAGCCCCAATCAAACAAGCCAGTAGCTCCAGCCTCGGGATTGTCATCGGCTTCAGAGGAGAAACGCGTGCTTTTGCCTGTATCAATTGTACAGAAACCTCTCCGCCCTTCTCAATCCTCAAATAGACTGCTGCAGCATATGCTTTCTTGCTCGCATCTACGAAACAATGCAGACTCCAGTATTCGGCATCTGAATTGACTGCTGTTATGAAACGAGGTATTTTAAGTTCTTCCAGTAAAGGCAACTCCTTTTTCCAAGTTTCAAACTTCTTACAGATGTCTTCCGGTAACTCACTGTCCCATCCAAACTTTCTGGACCAAGTCTCTTGAAGTAACATCTTAGGTATTATGGTAAAAGGACAAGTGACACCAACCGGATCAAAAATCATATGCGTCAATGACAAGATTTTTCTTTTAGTTACGGGACCATCCAGATTCTTCATTAGTCCTCTCAGATCACACTTCAATACATCTTCTTTTAAGTTCCATGATAATCCAAGTAACGGGACATTCTTGTCTTCTTGGCATGGACCAAACTCCCAATCTCGCAATTTAAACTTTGCTGACAGCATTACTGCATCCACTGAATTCTTGAAATTTAAGGCATCTTGCATTGTTTCAAATGACGCCACTAAGTTGTCAACATACAGCGAATTGGCAAGTTTCTTTGCTGCTTCATCATGTGGTGGGGTTGCTCGATCGAGTACGTGGTCAATGGTAGCTCCTAGAATGAATGGACTTGAGCTCACTCCAAACACTACTCTACAATGTCTATACACTTTCATAGTTGCACAGTTAGCATCATTCCACCACAAAAATCTCAAGCAGTCTCTATCATCATTTTGAATACTTATCTGCTGGAACGCCTTCAGTATATCGGCAATCACTCCAACAGGATTCAATCGAAATCTGATTATAAGATCAGGGATCAGCTCTAGTAAGTTGGGTCCCTTCTCCATGCAGTCGTTAAGGGATGGTTCACCTTTTGACCTGCAACTAGCATCAAATACGGGTCGAACTGGGGTCGTAGCGCTCTCAGGTTTAAACACCGCTCTGTGGGGTAGGTAGTGGATGTTCTTTGCTGTTGAATCTGCAGTTACTTCTTCGACAATTCCTGCTCTTTCCCAGCTTTTCAGTACTTGATCATACGTGTCAAACATCCCTTGTTCCTTCAGCCTCGCAGTAGACTTCCTCAGGCGGCTTTCTGCAATCTTCCGGTTCTGAGGTAGCGGTGAATGACCTTTAATCCATGGCAAATGGATCTCATAGCGCCCATCCTCCAGCACATTTACAGTTTTCTTGAAATGGTCAATAGCAGATTTCTCCAGCTCTTCCCTGGACTTCCTTTCCGTTGGGTCAGTGATGCCTATGGTATCCAGATCCCACAGCTTTGTGACGTCGGCATCGGTGACATGCATGCTCATAACCAACAATGTGGTGTCACGTTTTCTGTTCAGGTCTTCCGGAAGTTTACCCATCAATGTCCAACCAAGGCGGGTGCCTACTGCAACAGGTCCGCTTTCTAATTCTATTATCTTGCCTGTGAGTAGCTTGCCGGTAACATCTGCTCCAATCAAAACATCCACTTCAAGTTCGTTGTTTCCAACGTCGGTTAGTTGCACATTATGTGCCCTCAACTCTTCAATCCAGGTTCCCATTGGGACTTGTCTGATTTTCCCGGATATTTTCTGTATGTCTGATACATCAAAATTGTATCGGTGTGAGTCCTCCACATCCGATAATATAATCTTGTAACGATTATGCTTCTGTTGTGACGAAGTTGCTCCTCCAAAAAGACTGTGAATAACACTCTCTTCTCCCACCCACGGAAGCTCCAATTTACTGGCTAAACCCCGTGTTACATATGACTTGTGGGAGCCTGAGTCAAAGAGAGCCCGAGCAATGACAGATCCATGCCTTCCGTACACTTTTACTTTCAATGTCTGTAGCAAAACCTCCGGGCTTTGTGTCTGATTGGCTAGGGAGCTGCTGGTTCCAGATGCATCGCTTTCAAACTTGTTTTCACTCTTCTCAAAACTATTTTCTCCACCAGCTGGGGGTGGTTGAGGTGGTGAATCTCGGCTGGGCAAATCCGGGCACATGATTGTGTGATGACGCCTTGAGCAACACACACACTTGACGAATGACTTGCACTGTTTTGCTCCATGCCCTTTTTGAAAACAAACGAAGCATCTCCTACCCTTCGATAACATGACTTTTTTCTTCTCATAAGAAATATTGCTCGCCTTCCCACATAACTCGGTGAGGTGGTTCTTCTTGCAAAATGCACACTTATCGTCGTCTCCACCTTCCACTGAAAGAAGTCCTGCTGCTGTGGGTACTGATGACCTACTTCCATTCTGGCTTTGGTTACTGCGGGCTGCTGCCGTAATCTTCTTTTGTTCGGAACCAAGACCTGTGCATGCCAACTTGACGTTGTCTTCGGATCCTACTTCTCTCTCAAGAAACTTGATGATTGATTTCAATTCATCCCCTCCGTCTTCAGCTTCTCGACTCATTGGGTCACGCTGCCAAGCCCATAGTGTCTCTTCTGGAATGCAGCTTTCTACCAACGGAAATATAATAGACGCACATTTATCCGTGGTAACACCAAGGGATTCCAATGCTCGAATCTGCGCTGAAAGTTTCACGAACAGGGATGACAAACTTGTTGTTTTCTTCTGCGCATTGTCAATGACTAAACGCAACAAATCACGGACGTAAACTTTAACTAGTAACTTTTCACGCCCGAATCTTTTCTGCAATTGTTCCAACGCAGGCCTGTAATTTTCCTCACAAATGGGGAAGCTGCTGACTACTTCTCTCGCCTTGGAGTCTGGAATGGTTGACTGGAGCAAGTATTGAAACTTGTCTGACTCTGATATGCGGGGGTCCTTGTGGATCTCTGCAAACTGACTCCAGAACGGTAACCACTCCTTCAGCTCTCCTCCAAACTTTGGAAGATCTAGTTTTGGAAGCTTTCTGTTCTTCTGATCATTTGAACTACTTCCAGGTCCATCTTCCCTCTTCTTGGACGCGAGAAACGTCTTCGCCTTGTTGATAAGTATCATTGCTTTGTCTCGATATTCATCTGTCTCTTCAAATCGCAACTGATAATCAAATTGAGCTTCATCCAATTGTAATGCATATCCCAATATTGCATTATCAACAGCTGCTAACTGGTTCTCTTTATTGGCATAAATCACCAACAGTTGATCCACTTCCGTTGCATCAGGGGCTTTTTCATTCAACTTGTCTTCCAGAGCGTCATGATGCTTCTCGATAAGCACCCGTCGGACTTTCTGGTCCTTCTCTGCGTTTCTCAAGCTGGCCTTGATCTGCTCCGGATCCATCATGTTAGCCCAATTAAATGTTCCAAAGAATGTTGATTCCAAATCAATCCTCACTCGGGGCACCAAAAAATGTGGTAACTAGCCTAACCGACAAGTTAATCACGATCTTTAACTGTCCTCAAAAGAGAACAAGTGAGTTCGAACGCTAGGATTGATGGCCTATCACACTCACAATGAACAACGTTAGCTAACACGATTTACTGATTAAAATAACTGGATCAAATACTACGGCAATTACTAATCACGAACATAACAAGCTTTATTCAACGCTAATTAGTAAACCTCAATAATTACAACTTCATAAATTAATCGATAGAAGTGTAAAATACTATTGCTCTCACGAGCGAACGACAGGAAAACGCAACCAACAGACACACGATCAGGCTACGTAATAACATTAACTTATACAAAATACCTTCTCCTCTACATTACGTTACATCCACACTTTTACATATTTCATACGAAACGGGTACATTTATACTCTATGGTATACAGAACAAAGAAAATATCAATAAGTCCCAACAGTAATGTACGAGAGCCATTCATTCAGCAGTTGATGTACAAACGATGTATCACATTAGTTCATAAAGTTTACATTCCGTAAGTGTACACACAACACAACATGATGCTAACTATTACAGAGTTGTAGTTAACTTGAGTATTTTACATGATCAAAATTATTTTAATGAGTAGCTTTACAAGTCGAGGTATGGGAGAAGCTTAAAGAGCAATGCAACGTAACAAACTATTCACTACTACATTTAAATCCGTTACTGAGGCATATCCTTCGCCAAAACACTTTTTTTCCTTTTCAATAGTTTTGTACTATAGCGTATATTAGCTGTTGAAAGTCTGAATGACATATATACATACATACACATGTATAATAGTACTGTTTCGAATGTTTTTTGCTTGCTTACATATATGTACTCCTCTCACAGTTAATTGTTAACAAGTTAAATGATGGAATGAATGGAGATTTTCCTACGATATGTTAACAATTACACACATTTTTTGCACATCTTCACACATGTCTTGATCCATTTGCCATTTTGTATTGACACATAAACAGTTTCTGTGTGCTTAATGGATGAGTTGATGGAATCAGTGATAATAGGCCAGCGACATTATATTACATAAAGATTACCAAGCATCTCCTACATAGTACAAGTAAGTAGGATTTTTTTTCTTTGAAAACAGAATAACACAAACTGATTTACTCCATCATCATTGCAATGCAGCCCCATATATTGTGTGTAATGCAAAACGAAGAGGGGAATGTCTAGGAAATGACCTAATGAATGAGCAAACTAGTCTCCTGTTCGCGTTTGTTTTTCGGTCAGCTTACTAATTGCAAATAGGCGGTGGGTAGGTAGAGTAGGCTGTACAATATTTATACGCACATATAATTAATGGATAGTTTGTATAAATTTGTATCCCACTTGAACACTATGATCTTGTGTTATGCAACTGAATAATATGATATGAATGAATCATGTTGGTGGTGACAAAGGTACATACAAATAGGGGGAGAGTTGATAGCATTAAAATAGCACTATATATGTTCATTGTTGATTATTAAATAATCTTTGGTTTACTATGAAAGGGAAATAGCAGGGCTGCTTGCTGAGTGAATGGGTGAAGCGATGTGAAAATTCTTTGAGTATTTTTTTTCTTGATTATTGTTGCTATCAATTCAATGTGTCCCTCCTCCGTAATAATTAAGTGTTACATCAGATGATCACTAATATCCGACTCGCTGATTTCCTGAGAATTCTCTTGTGGGTACTTTATCCTCATTCTGCCATGAACAAATTGAATTATGGGAATTAAGTATAGTGGAGGAACAGAAGAGTGTGATTTATTTGTATCCTCCTTTCAACCATTTCATTATGCAACATGAAATCAGATAAATAAATGTATGATTTCTTTCCAGGAATGGTGACAAAAGGCAGATATCTATAATTAGATTGTTGAAAAGAGGTGTGTAGACTGAGCAATTGATAATAGTGATGATGATGATGATAATCAATAGCAATGCTATTCTGCAATAAGATCAGTATGTCACTCAAAATGAAATGAACGATTTTACAAATACGTGCAACCTGAGATTTTTACCAAAGATAGCGATACACAGCTTGTTCTTTGTGCTGAGGAAAGGCGATTTCACTATTTTTAGAAGGGAAAACGGATTGTAGCGCAAAGCAAGCGAGTCAACAAAAAAAGCGATGCGATGCCCTTTCAATTTCGTCATGTTTATCTTGCTTGAATAGCTAATCAATGTCCTGTGCTGCTAATGGCCCATATTTGCATTCAAGTGTGTACTTTTTGTACATGCAATGCCATGATGATATGACAAACTGTGTAAATAAGAAAAATACCTATATCGTGACATTATTGCTACGAAAGTGAAATCCCTTGTAAAAAATCAGTTTCAAAAAGTTGGCTGGCTGTTGAGCATTCAGAGAGAGAGAGAGAATCATGACGGCATTTGAAAAGTCAATATATCTATATTTGGATGTCACGTTTCTGCAGCAGCATTAGCCCCACTGCTCCGTGCCAATAGTCTCATCTCATTTGCTTACACGTGGAGTTAGAGTCGGTAAAAGCTTAATGAAACTTCTTCAGCTCTTCCAACTTTATTTGGGATCAGAAGTACATTGATGCTTGTATTTGGCGATCATTATGAATTATTTTCGTTTTTAATAAATATACATATCTAGCAGATAGGCTCGGGTAAATCTAATCAGTTGGTATTTTCACTAATCAAGATTAATCAGGCAATCAGTAGTATTTGATCTACATATCCCTTATCACGGGCAATATCTAATTAGCCTTAATTAGTATATGCACTTTCATGCAGTTTTCTACAGAAATTCCTAAAACTGCATTATGCATACATATATGTTGCAACTTTTGAGTTTATACTAATCGTAAGTCAATTTTATGCTGCAATGCATAGCCCACGTCCTGCGCAAACTACCGAATCCTGATTTTCATATAAGTTGTACCATATGATGACTTTGTGTTTGGTCTTTCTTATAAAACAAATAGATGTCACGTGTAAAAACAATGAGCACACAGTAAGTAGCATCGAAGGTCTACTTTACTTGGAAAAACTCTCAAATGTTCATCGTAACCACCGGCACCATCGCAAAAATGCAGCCCTGTTGAGCAAAAACTTGCTAAAAAATCCATTGCTGAAATACCATAATTAGGTTTCATGATCAAATGTGGCATGGCGAATTTCCTTTCTGTATAAGAAAAGTGTCAGTCCATGCCACAGGCATTGCCTACCAACTATACCAGCACAAACCGTCTACTTAATATGTACACAGAGTTATCATTGTTTGTAAAATCTACAAAAATAATGTGAATGTACAAACTACCAACGGTTTTCTGTGTGTGTGATACATTAAAGTCATTTCAGAAGTGGAGAGACAACAGAGGAGGGAATTCGTGGAGCGATAGGAATACAAATGAGTTTTCATATGGAATCGATTCACTTGACTTATTCCAAGGTAGCAAAAATGCACTGACACAAGGTACAGTAGTCATTTCGTTTTGTTTGCTGTACATAAAAAAATAAATGTCATGTGCTTCACCGCACAAGGATTTTTACTTGTTGCAGCAAATTCTTCAGTAGATACGTCACCACACACTGCTAATTTAACTTTATGTATGCAAATGTATGCAGATTTTACTAACTCAAAAGAAGTCAATCTGCTAATACATAATTTGCAAATAATGTGGTAAAAATTTGCATGCAGTTTTTTAGTCATATAAATTGGCAAAAATTTCACGACTCGTGTGTGTCGCGAGTGCCGTCGCAATGGAGCTGGCATTCTACTTCCCTTCCCTTCATGCTTTCGGCGAAATATGTGTGTATTTATGTACTTTCTGGGGATTTTCTGCTTAATTTTGGTTGACAAAGGAAGCTGCACTGTACAAATTGTCAGTTTCACAGTAAAACATGCAGAAAAAGTGTTTTAGTAAACTGGCTTATTAAAAAGTGGACGCGACAGCTATTAGCAAATGAGATTTCTCTCTCATCTCTGAAAAGCTTAAATTACAACAGGTATTAGATCGAAAACTTCTTCCGACTATTTCTGCAGGGGTGTGCTTTACATTATGACAATATTTCATCTAATGCCGAACTGCTTGAGGGGAATGGAAAAAAACTTTTCCTAATGAAATCGTGTTTCAAGTGTCAAGACAAATAAGTTAATACGAACAGTTTCAAAGATGTAGCGACAAAATTCTTTCACGTTCCTTTCTGCCTCTCTCTCTCTACGACATAAAATCGAATTGTAAAAAAGAACTTTCCATTTAGAGCACATTACATGCTGCATTAAGGGATTTAAAACATTTTTTCAGGGGATTGAGAGTTGGCTTTCTTTTTAGCTAGACAGTGTAATAAAACGTTTCAATTACAAAAATCATTTTTCTTTTCAAGATTAATATACTTCTCGACACGAATTATACCCGCGAGCACAGCTTAGCGAAAATGAAATGAATGAGTGAGTGAAGAAGTAAACTCATGATAATACATGAATTTCGTTTGACATGATTTAATTTATTAAGGTTATGCGAAACCAGAGTCATTGGTTTCCCATCGCACAAAAAACGTAGTGGGGTTGGTTACCCCAGCTAAATATTTTTGATATGAACTATCAACTATATTTACATGCTACAATCGTGACAGAGATTATTTGTGACCATCCTTGTCAAATTATATGCGTATATAGAAGTAAACATAGTATTATAGGTAGTTATATACGGAACAAATTTCATGTCGAGACAGGTGTACTCTGAAGAAAGAAAGGGAGTGATTTAATGACCTCGACAAAAACTCTAGGTGTTTTTTTTTGCCTAAATATAGGCATATTACATCAAAGACACGGCTTAAACTGTGATATAGATACAAGCTATAGGAGTACTCGAAATAAAACGAAATGTTGTTTCAAAACAGGTGAGCCAAGTTTTGCGGCGTTCTTTTTGACAAGTTGATGCTGATAGTAAAAGAATAGAAATAGATAAGGAAGAAGTGAAGGTATTACACTTTATTAAAGAGACGAATAATTGAAAAAAATGATATACCTAGTTTATAACTGTATTGTCAAAACTGTTCTCAATGAATCCTTCT
>JAQGAP010004190.1:0-10894 GCA_034697805.1 Orchesella bifasciata
AGGTACATATTTTGTGACAAGCTTTTTGTTGAACCTCCCGTATATCCAAGCAAGATATTGGGACAACTTAGACGCAATGCATTAATTGCATTTAGACTTGACCTAAATTTATAATGGTATTCCACAATTTTTGTGGATGGCTGAAGCTGTCTTAATACAAGATCGAAACACCAATCTCCTTTCATAGTTGAACAAATTTTACGAGCTTCTAGAATTGGTCCAAGGAATTCGGTACAAGTATATATTCCAGTATATGAAAGTTTAAAAGATTTACTTTCTTTGTGATAGCTAATTTCAAAACTGAGCTGAGCAGGGCTCGCATACATTACCGGTGGTGTTCTCATACCTTTAAATATGTCAAAGTAGTGCAGTCTTTGGTTAGATGCTACTTTTTCAGTCATTTCAGCTGACCTGTACATCTCCACGTGAATGTAGAATACACAGCATTTTGTTGTTGACAAGAGTTCTTCTTCTCCAATCCGATAGTCAAATATGACCTGCATGTTTGTTACAGGAGCAAGTGCCACCAGATTCCCATATTCAAATCTTTCATGACGGTGCCATCTTTTGCATGACTTCGGCACTATGTATATTTGTGCAAAGCATCGCAGTTTGGGAGGGAGTGGTGCATTAAAAAGAAATCCATCAGTTTTCGTTATGGACAGCCGCTTCCAATCACAAGTAAAATCTCCATGGTCAATACTTTTGTTGCCAGCCAATTTGTATGTTTTGTAATGATTTCGGGACAAAACAATGGGAAATTCGAGTGGTTTTATGAAATCCTGCTTTGTTGTATTTAGCTATTTAGTCAGAAAAAATTCTTGTTAGTTGATAAAATTCAGAGTATATTATTAATAAAAATGGACAATAAGCTACTTTCTTACCGTTTCCACATCATTAAAAACAAACTGAACCCCGCAATCTTTGAAAACAGAGAGGTGGCTTTGAAAATCGATTTCTGCAGAATCATGCTGGCTTCTCACAGAGAGTATTTAATTGGTACAAATTTGTATGATAAGTACAGCCTGAAAGCTCATTTTAGTCATTTTGAATACGTTGCTTCTTCTTGGGAATTCGTATCTTTATTTTTGCAAGTAGTCAATTTTGAAAAACATCCAACACCAAGAGCGCAAAGAGAACTAGCCAGGCTAAAACTTTGAAGACTGCTCGAATATGGGCTGGTCTTAATAAATACTTAATACATATTTTTCGACACTGAGATATAATGTTATTAAAATATTGCATGTCTTCCTTCATGTCTAGATAAATTCCGCAGAATTGTTCATGGACAAATTTTCAGTTTAACATGCTGATTTTTTCACGGAATATTCAAATTTGTCCACTGCCTAATATAAGAATTCACATCATAAAAATCCAAAAACAAAACAAATCGCTCATTTTTCAATCCGCGGTTGAAAGTCTACAAATTTAGAATTCATTAACACGTTCTAGTTTTAATGTTTCAGCGTATTAAAAGAAAAATCAATTCTGCGGGGAACGACTTGATTAATTTGAAACATTTTGTTTTGTAATTTTGTATTTTTGATTTTGATTTATCAAATAAACCTCAAAAGTTGGATGTAATTACAAAACAACTAGTCCTGTTTCTAACCTTTCTATCTTACGTTTAATTGAATAAGGAACAACTGAGAAGAACTGTGAATCCAGTTTACTGCAGAAAGAGATAACTGAAAATCCTGGCAAAAATGAATGGAGAAAAAAAGTCTAAGAGAAGTGGTTGGATGTGGTTATTACTCCGCATCTCCTCTCCAAGCATTTCATATCTCAGTGAATGTTATGGGAACACTAAAACTGAATGGAAAGCACACTTCTTATGCATAACATTAGAATCCCTAAGGTATCGTGAAAACCATACGCTGGGGGTACGGAATTCAGTCTTAGGTGAATCACTCTAGGTGGCCTTGGCCTCACTAGCTCACTTCTATCACCAACAGTTGCTATTTTTCTTTGATTGGAATTGGTTAAGAAGTGAGCTGCACTCATCTGGAAGTAGTTTAAAGGCATTTCAGAAACAGTATTATTCCTCATTATGTGTATTATTTCGCATGTGGTATTTTCTGTTTTTCATGTTGGGAAGTATAAATTGGTTGCTGGATGGATTATTGCTAGCTCATTCCTTAAACTTATTCCCGAAACATAAATTCAACACGATATGAGGTTTGCCCACAAAACCAATTATACTAAAAACCATTATTAAAACTCGTTCGTTTCAACTCCAGCCACACCTCTGTCCACTCCACGGTATTAATATGATTATGATTATTGAATTTTTATCATGGAATTACGCTTACATTTGATCCTTTCTGTCTTATAAGATTAAAACATTTTATCTGGGGCAACAGGAGTTGAAATGACGTGTAAAGATAGCTTGTAAGGAAGACTCAAATATCTCTTTCAACTTACCTACGTTTTTTCGTTCTTTTTAATGTTTAAGAGCTCAGCTCCGTTTTTTAGAGTGGTTGAACGTCATCCAAAACGTCTGCAGTTTGCCAAACATTTACGATGTACGAAATTTCCTTGATTTTCTCTTGTTAAAAGTCATTGCTGCCAGGCAATACTTACATTTATTCGTGTTGGTATTTTTCATATTGTAGCATGTCTGCTGTTTTATGCAGTATGTCATATAAAAAATGCAGAAACGGTCCATTGCATAAAATTAGTAGATTGTTTGCTCAGCAGAAAATAAATCATAATCATCCATTATATTTAAGCTAGTATTTTTCAAATTGCGCATTTTATTAGTGAAATGGATATTGTATTTTTCATAATGCTACCAGTTTACATCTTTGTAGTAAATTATTCTCCATTTTCCATTTTAACGATTAATTAAGGTAAGTTGGGCTTATTACATACATTGATGAGTATTGAAAAACGATTCCACTTACTCGTTGGTTTCGGAATTCTGATTGAAGTAGGACTACGTAACATTTTTGTTGACAACTAATCAGCAAACACGAACTATTATCAAATGTGAAAGAGGAATAAAAACGTACGAACAACGACTGTATCATTTCATCGCGCCATTTGACATTAACAAATTTTTCCTAGTATGCATCAGGTCAGTGGAAGATGTTTAAACCTACGCAAGATTGTGTACAACATAAAAAAGTGATATAAATCAACGTCATTTTATTCAGTAAATGCAAATTTATTTGTAACGCATGATCATCATTGGCGATAAAGATTCTGAAAAGAATGAAAACCTACCGAGTAAAATCAGAAAATGCTTGTCAATATTTTACGTTGGGATTGAATAGCTGGAATTGCTTATAAAGTTGATGTCACTATAAATGAATTTTATTCGTATTATTACTCCGAATCGCAAGCAAAACATTGGCGTTGAAGCAGTGGTATGCGAATTTTTTTTGTGAAAGCATCATGAGTTCTGCTCGCGACGGCAGAAAATAGATAAATTATAACATGCTTTTGAGAAATAAAAGTGTCACTTTAAAATCTTTCAATTCTTCCCTTTTTTGTATTAACTTGATTCTAGGGCAATTAAATAATATCTGGTTTTCATTTACAGCTAACTAGCAAATTAATTTTGGAGCACGGTCCGGGTCCGTTATAAAACAAGGATGAAAAGCATGTTATTATTTCAATCCAAGCTGATGTTATTAATGATGATTGTAAAATAATGACACTTTCCTTTTCCTTAGAATTGAAACTGGAAAGTAACTGCGTTACGTTCTGTTGACAATTTTGTGATTGTGATATGCAAAAAACGTACGATTACAAAATTTGTAAGACGAAAACGCACGAACAAGTATTATACGGAGTATGGTGTAATTTGACATTATTTTAAGCAAAATACTTTACAGCAAAGTAAAGTGAGGTCAGCTCAACAATCATCGTCATCACGCATGGTTTCACAACTTCTGATTAACGCATACTAAAACAACCCAGTCAATTCCATTAACATCAGACGCTGATACTTCAGGTTGTGTCATCGTCCAAATGAATGTCAAGCTGAGACGTACAACAAGCACCCCATTTATCTGTTTGCAAGGTTAACGTAATTTTTCCAGCCGGTTTGTTTGACCTCATCAACGAAATCCATTAATTTTATGGAGCCGTAAAGTCTTTCCAATGAGCCGAGGATTCTCTTGGTATGAATTAGTAGTGTCATGCGTCAATTCACTTTGTAAAGGCAAAATTTATCAAATAAAATACAATTCAAGTAAAATGGCAAAATGCTTGTTAATTTTTTAAGTTGGATTGATTAGCTGGACTTGTTTATTATGATGATTGATGATGTCAAGAACGTCAGAAGTCCGTATGTGTTCATTCATTCAAAATCCATGCTTGCTGACATGACTTTACATTATTTACAAAAATTTAAATGTACGAAGTAAATTGTATGTTCATTCATGTATTTCATACATCCCGAGCAGCATTGATAGAGTTAAACTCGTGTATTTTTGGCGAATTCGTGGATTACTGGTGGTGCAAAATGATAATACTTTTCGAGTAGTGTATATAACGTGTCAAACTCGAATCAATTTCTCCCATAAGGTTTGGGGTTGATTCAAAGAGCTTTACAACGTGTTACACTCGCCTGAATTTACACGTAGATAAAACTCGTGTCATACTCGTGGTAAATTCGTGTCATACAAACCAGCATTCGCGCGGCAAATTGTTCGCTCCGTTTTAGATTTTTGTTTACATAAGTAAGCATTATTAGCCAGCAGTTGATTCTGTTTCCAGTGTGCAACATAAAACTTACAAATACGTTAATTTGTAACTGCTAATCCTTCTGAGACTAGCTCACAACAGTTTATATCATCAAACATTATCCATGGACATCAACTGTTGTTAGTTATTTGCGACTGAGCAGAATCAAACGCACAACACGAGGGAGATTGATTACAAAATACGGTAAGTTATATACCTTCTAATTCAATTTGCAGTGATTTTTTTGGTAATGGTTCATAGTTGATTCGTAAATATGAAATTATATTGTTATTTATCTTTAGGTCAAAGTATTCTCTGAAGTATTCAATGGACTCCGAACACTTTGTGGAAAGTTGTAGGTATCCAGCACATCATACTGGTAAGATTAATCATAAATTATTTAAACTTCTTTGACACTTGAATTTGTTTTTATTGAATTGTTGTATGACTTTTTTTGTTTATAATGTTGTTACAGATCCATTGGCGAATACTGAAGTGACGATGACACTACTACTGAATGTGTATTTTAAAATGTGTCAGTTTCTAAATTTATCTCAATAAAATGCAAATTATTACTCATATGTTGTTTACTTTGTAGTACGAATAGTCATGAAATCACACTAACTATAATTAAGAGCATAAAATAGCTAGGGGTACAACTGGTTGATATTCCAGGAAAACTGGGGTTTAATATCACTTCGTAAACACGGATTTACCACGGAATGTACACGAACATTTACGCCCTTTGTGACACTCTTTCAACATTAAAAATATTACGAGTTCTACACTGGATCTCGTGGATCGAATTCCGTGTAATACTCGTGTATTTCTCGTACCCGTGCTGCTCAGGATGTATCTATAAACATATTCCATAAACCAACGAGCATTAAGGGGTAACTTTCTGACGCAAATTGAATTATGATTGAGCGTATATAATACTTCTACACAATCAGTCATTTCATACTTCTTTCTGGATGAGCATGGAAGTAACAAGGATGTACAATTTGTTCCACTTCAACTAAATAAATACGAATTTTCAACTTTAAATCTCAAATGAGTCATAAAGTTAGGTTTACATAGAAAAATAACAATATTACTACTCAGAGGAATTTTTCTTCTGGTTGTGATTTTCAAAATGGCAAGGATTTCAAATCAACATTAATAGCTTCTGTATCGTGTTATCTCATAGAAACCAAACTTTGCATGTGTGCTTTTGCTCTCAAGGGGGAATATCTATAAGCCCATGTTATAACTAAATATTTTACTCTTTTTCCGAATTTCTACATATTACAATTTTTCCTGATTTTAGCCGTTATGCTGTTAATTTTGGCCGCTTTTTCACAACTTTGTTTCCGTTTAAATTACAAAACTATAAATATTTTAACTTTGAAGCAACAAACTGGCTCTTTTTGAATAAAAACGCAGCTTTTCAAGGGAAAAAAAATTTTGCACCCTCGATCAAAGGTTGGAGAATATCTCTGTCTTTATTCCATTCCGATTGGCATTGAGAAATTGTAAGGGAGTCTCTATGCATAGTTTAAGAAAATAATATTTAAGCAAATAATGTTTAGAATATTCTGTAGCTTGCTACTCATTCTCATTTTCCTTATTGAATTGGTATGGAATATTATATTAGGTTAAGCTTGGGCTGGAGAGTATATAAAGACCTCCAGACCCAATGTCCAATGTCTCAAGTTCTATTCTGGAGTCCGTGTGAGTCGGAGCTCTGCTACGTTAATGCTAGATTGCATACGACGCGGTGTGATACGCCTGCGTCCGTGACTGAGGGAGTTGGTCACGCTAGTATTAAGTAGGGCTCATGATTAGGGAATCATACATGTTATCATAATCATGTAATTGATGTTGCTCTTTCCTTAAGAATAAAATGTGGTATTATTTACTCTTACCAAAATCCTACGATCCTGAGTTTAGTCTGTAATATTTGTTTAGGCATATGTATATGCATATATCATTAAGATAACTTACTCACTCACTCACCTTACAAAATACAAGACAAACCGAGGCGAGAATCCATTAAGTCTCCTCTAGGAACAGTTTGACGAGCTGGGGCATAGGAAAACGCGAAGTGCGGCCACCGTTGCCGTTTTGAAAACCCTCTCGTCGTTTGATAATGATCCAACATCAATCTTTGGATGCCATAAAGCTTCAGTAAGGCATCAGCGTAGTTTCCAGAAAATGGGTTGTAGTTGGCGTCTCGAGGAAATGGAACAAGTGGTGAAAGGCTGTTGTTCAACCCAGGAGATAAGAGGCGGTTCTCTCAGGATATTCAGGACTAATTATTCTCGTATTCTGGCCGTTGTCTTACAATACATAAAAATTAATTACCTGCGCGGAATAACACTGAGACAAGAAGACGTAAGCGGTGAGACTATCGTAATAAAGTAATAGCAATGCTAATGTGCCACCAATTAAATTAAACGAACGCTTAATCATGGTCTTAATCGAATAAGTATAAAAACGACATTGGCTACTCGATCGAAAATTAGAAAATTACGACACTAAAAAATGTGCTCAGGTTTATACATTCTGTTCAAATTTTCGAAATCACTGCTGCTTTTATTAAACTTTTAGTTGTTACATACATTTTGTATTCAAATCATAATCAAACTGGGTCAGAATCTTAGAGAATGCAATTTGAAAGATTATGGCCGTCAAATCTTCATGGGCTTGCAGATAATATTACCGAAATCTCCATCTTCTTGATAGCAGAGGCTAGCTGGTGCCTGTCCCGGGTTAGTAGATCCCTAAAATCAAAAGAAGCAAAACAAAAACTTTTAAAAAGGAACGTATCTCCAACTGATTTTTAAAGCAGCGATTACCTCGACAGGATTCGCAGTGGCACAGGAGACGAGAGCCACCAGCGTGGCTATAATTGCAAAGAATTTCATCCTGTGAATACTTTTCTAAAACGAACGGGTGTAAGTGGTGTCTGTGAGGTGGAATGTAAAACTGATGTTACGTTTTCGTCGTGTTCTTTGCACATTTGGAATTGCAATAGTTTATTATGTTGGTCACATTATTGATGCAATTAATGGGGATAATTGTCTTTTGTAAGTAGTTAGTGCTAATGGTAGTGATTAAGTAATTAGTCTTAATGAATTCTCTTACGTAACTCACTGGTGTAGAAGTTTTTGAGACATGGTACCCTATTGGGGCGTCTTGAGAACCCATAAAATTGATGCATTTTTTTACTGGGGTAACAAAAAACATATTTGCAATTACCAATTCCAGTTCATCTGACTTTTTGAGTGATAATTGGCACTGCTGCCACCCGTATTTCTGAGGTTGTAGTCATCAACCTTCGTACTATGACGACCTTCACAAGATTCCTCACAAAATGCATATGCAAAATCATACAGATAAAAGTAACAAAGAGTCTCAGAACCCCGAATCGATAAAAGGTAACCTTGCATTCCGAATACTCCAATATTAATATGATTATCATGCGTCTCCATATCCCCTTCACCGTCATTTACAATGGTGGTCGATTGTACGCAAATGGTCGCTCCATTAAAAAAATATTCAGGTTTTGGCTTATCAAATTCCTCTGCTTCTGCAGCGTCCTCGGAATTGACTTGCTAATTGAGCTGTGGTTCGTAGTTGGCTAGAATCGCATTGCTGTTGCCTTTTTGTTGTTGTGTGTGTTTGCAACCCGGTGTTTTTGCTTGGAAGCCATTGTAGCATGCCGAGCGTTGCAGCTAAATATTCAGATTCAACCTTTAAAGTAAAAGGTTGAAGGTAAACACTCCGGCCAAATGGAATGCTGGGGTTCGAATCTCGGCTTGGATTATCCCCATACCTTTGCCTAATGGGCTGTTTTTAACTCATAAGGGTTGTTCTCAACCTTTGTGAAAGCATTGTCCTAGGATGGCCCTTAATGATGTCTAACAGTTGAATTTTGGATTTCCAAGAAAAATGCAATGTCATGATAAACAGGCATATAAAAAAACTCAAGCATTAGTAGAATAAAATATACGATTGTGAATGTATTTATTACAGCCCATTTATCATATGCAAATCGATAGCTTTTACTTTTTCATCAGGTTTCTTAAAATATACTTGTTCTATTCGATCGTCTCTTTCCGTGCGGGACAATACGCCT
This sequence comes from Orchesella bifasciata, assembly GCA_034697805.1. NCBI lineage: Eukaryota > Metazoa > Arthropoda > Collembola > Entomobryomorpha > Orchesellidae > Orchesella > Orchesella bifasciata. The sequence continues at coordinate 8,819 of JAQGAP010004190.1, forward strand.
TTCCATCACCGTTTTTGTGACAGTCGTGTTTGTGGTGTGCTGATTTGTTTCTGTTTGTTCGCGTAGAGCTATAACTTCTGGCAAATTCATAACTTCGTCAACCGTTTGACCCATCACAGTAGTAGGCATTGGGTATGCAAGAAGTTTGTTAGCACGCTTTCTTAGTGATCTCATAGCTGAGCGAATTACTTTTCCATTCAATAAGGTTTTCAACTTTTTGGAACGTAATATTTCAGTGAAAAATATCAGACAAGGAAATGGAATGAGAAACAAATACATGTAAAAAAGAACCACGGTGTTGTCATCCAATCCAAGTTTTTTTGGTTTTTTGTTAAATTTATGTGCCTTCACAGTGTCATTCCATCTGAGGACTTGGCGCACCGAATCCGTCCACCAGTTTGCAATGTGTGATTGTGCTAATGCCCCTATCCTTTTCTCAAAAACCTTTGCAGCCATATATACTCTATTAAATCCCCAATAAATTTTTGACTCCGTGCCAGCAAGTGACCCTTTGCTCATGCTCACAAATGGCGCGTTTGGTCCACCATCAAATTGCTCTTTGAGAGTTACAAACACGTTGAAAACTGGGTCAAAGGTATCTAAATAAGCATCAAAGCTGCATTTCCCAACGGTATTCAGAAAATATTGAGGAGATTCCATCTCAGTCATTTCCGCAAATGTTTGAGCTATTTTCAAATTTGCATGGATCTTTTTCAACATGCTCGGGTTACTGCCATTAGTCTTAAACTGTTTAATGCTTGGCATGTAAAAACTCATCGTCATATTTTCTAAAGCCCTAATTGTTGTCTTAGATACACCTGAATATTTTTCACTTGCAAATTGTTTTAATCTTTTTACACTTGCAATCAGCCGTTCTGTTCTATGTGATGCTTTGTTTGCGGAATAAAAAGTAAAGTTTTTAGGAGCACTAACTAGTTTTTCAAAAGTGTCCAATTTACCGTTGACTATTGGACTGGTGAGTCTCGTGATGTTATCCCCTTTATAACAATTTGAAATAATGATTGCCATCAGCATTTAAGCTGCACCAACAATCCTCATATTACGCAGATGTACAAAGCTTGTCCCCTGTTCAAGCAAAACATTTAAAACGACTAAATGTTGTTGTATGGGTTTTTTAAAACCAATAGTTACGCGATTGAAATAAAAGGCTGATATTAAAATTGAAAGGATTAGTAGCAACCAATTGTACTCGTCAAATGCCGATAAGTAACCCGAAAAAGAAAGGTGTCCATTTAGAACTACTTTGGCGCACGTAACAAATTGATAGCCTTTAGCTTCGAATGACATTTGATAGTATTTCCCGTTCGTATCATGAACATTGAGGGAAGTGTATGGTAATATAACATGGCCCTGATTCTCTGTAATGGTACAGTTAGGGAACAATAGAAGAAGCAAAATATGCTCTAACCTGTAATCATTACTCCAGTCGGTGACATATAAGCTACTTCCCCATTTACTTTCTTTTAGGGAAACTATTTGCTGGGTCGGATTGTGAAGACATTTACTACAACCCAAGCTAATGACTGGAGATTCAAATTGAAGAAGATCAAATGAACTAAATCCAGTTATTGATAACAATAACACGTGTTTATATTGGGATTGCCCGAGTGTCCTTTGAAGATAATTGGAGCAAATGGCCATGATGTCATAATTTTTATGAGAACAAGTAATTTGGAATTTACGGAAAATGGTCGAATCTGGCAACTGAGTGTGGTAAACGTTGACAACATTATAGCCATGTTTATCCGATAGAGAAATTTCGATGAAAACAAACGCACTCATAATAATATTCGCATGCATGAGCGTCCGCTTATTGAAAGCAAAAGCTAAGAAATTCCTTCCAATTGGAATTTGTAGCTGGTCGTGGTTTCCCATCATTATGAACAATCGACCGGACCTGCTGAGAGCGACATTCTCATTCCATATGTCTGCTAATCTGTAGTCAAAATATGAATGAAAATATGTAGAAGGTACTAAGTAGACCTGTCCAAAGCATATAAATACATGTTTCTTATGCGTTCTCTGCCATCAACCAAACTTAGTAGGTGAACATTT
>JAQGAP010004191.1:0-10893 GCA_034697805.1 Orchesella bifasciata
ACTGTATCAACTTATGAGCCAAACGCTGAATGCAAATGTGCAATAAAACCAACAATTTTACACCAATTTATATTTTGATTTGAAATTATAAAGTCGTTTAAATAAACTTGTGGATTTTAATTTCAACAATTCCAAATGTAAAAACGTAACACTAGAAATACATTTCTTAGCATACAATATTATCCATCCAGTTTTCTGCTTTGTCCTCACAAGCATGGTCTAACAATATAGCTTCATATAAAGGTCAACGCACACCGATTTGGAAGTCGGAGTCTGTTTGCCAGTGAAAGCTTACACTCATCATCAGCAACATTATTTCCTCTTGTCACAAAATACCCCAACTTCCACCAACCAACAACAACCATGATGGTTACCCATCATCATAATCATAGTAACTTTAACCTTGAAAGAAAAGTGGGGCTTTTTGCGATTTACAAATAAAATCATGTCACTGTTTACCATTAAGAAGGGAGCATTCCTGACTTTCATTGATTATCTTTAAATCCTTCAAAAACTACCTAAACCCAAGCCAAGAGCTCCGTAAAAATGCAAATTGAACTGAGAAAATGTATTTGATCCTTCCGCTCGCAAAAGCAAGCAAATATTATCGTGTTTTTGTTATTGTTCAATCTATCATGCTCAAAATCAGCAACCTCTCTCGTCTCTCGCCTTATCTTGTGAATGTTTTAATTGTTTGAAACTCATTCGTCGTGCTTGCATACCGAAGGTGTATCACATCCATTCCATATTACCTGATTAGTCGCATATATGTATCATGAATATGACTCACGACAAGACCGGTTTATCTGACCTTCGAGTTTTACTACTAGTATACTGTAGATATATTCCTTGTGCTACACATTTTAGTTGAGGTTTAAATATTCATTTTATTAGGCAGGTAACAAGGTACTAATTAAAACAAGCTCAGTTTCAATGAAATCAATATTAACACAAAAAACGGAGTAACAAGGTAAAAGACGGTTCAATCATCTCTGACATAAATAGTTAATTATTATTGTTGCTTTTTTATATGATTTTAAATTACTACTGAAACTCACCAGCATATTACTTATATTTTAAGTAAAACTTTGAAGTAGTTACTACCTTCCCTCTTTCGACACTTTTCCAAAAGCTGTTGTCTTTCCTTGTTTTGTACAGTTGAATAGCTTTGAGATTTGAACACATCTTCCAAATTCGCTTCGATTCTTCTCTCAGTTTTATGAAGTAATATACGCCAGCCTTGTCTGTAGAAATGAGCTGCAACTCGTCCAGAGCAGGAAACTGTTGTAGCAAATATTCCACCGCAGTAAAATACGACTCCACCTCTCCAAGCGGGAAGACAAACGTTTTTAACTGAGGGAATACCACTTGATTTTCCAAAATAAGTTCTGGCAGCTTGGGAATCACAGATCTTCCATATCGACGAAACGGTGTCGCTTGCTCTTGCACCCACCAAACATCCTTGAAGTCATCCATTTTCACATCTAGGTGAAGATGTTTAAGTTTCTGTGAAAATTGCTGGATGAAGCCCACAAAGTCCTTAAATGCTACTTGGTTCCGTTCTACATCCAGTATTGAAAGGCGGACGAGAGATGTTGATGCTGCTACTGATTGATCCACTGGAAGGCTTGCGAGTCCATAGATCTTTAGCTGTTCGAGCTTCTCAATTTTCCATGGATCCACGAACATCGCATTATCAACTTCCAAATGCGTGAGTTGACCGCTGACGTACAGCTTAGTGAGCCATCGAGAGATTAGGTATTTACCGCCAGCCTTCTGGTTGTCAACACCATTTTCCCTCACAATTAGAGTTGTAAGCTTCTGAAGGGGTGGAAGGGGCCATGCTGCCTCAAAATCTTGACAATACTTCAGCATAACAGTTGTCTTGAAGATTTCCAGCGTCTTCAACTGAGGAACTTCACTCAGGAGTTTCTGCAGCTGTTTCGGAGAATACTGTATTCCATGAAGAATCACCGAAGTCAGATTTGGGTTGAATGTTGATGACGCTGACACCATTGCAGGTAATGATGATGGTTGTCCACGCCTGGCTCTCTTTACTCTTGGCGTACTTTCTTCGCGTTTTGGGAATAAATAGAGCGATTTGGTCGAACCAGCTCCTTCCACTGTTCCGATTCCTCCCAAGCGCTGTTTAAAAGGAGCTACTTCCAGTTTTGGAACAAACAAATGCCAATTCGTCCGATAAATATTCTCCATCTCCCAAAGCTCATGGAATGGAGCCCACTTGCGCAAAGCTGGTAGCCGTCTTCGCTCCAACACACTGTTGACCACTGCATTCCAATGCGGATGAACCCCTCGCATACTTATAATCGAGCTTCGGTCCTCCTCAAAGTCCAACTTCTCAATGATCATTTCCAACAGCTGTGAAAGGAAATCCCGCATTATTATTTTCAACAAACCGGTGATGAATTAATCACCAATAACCTGTAGATGCATAAATTATAAGCATTACCTCTGGAATTAGAAGCCCCCATTGATTGGTCTGAGGCAGTGCTGGTAACGTTTCAGCTTGAAACGTTTTGGAACGTTTCAAAACGTTTCGTTTCAGCATTTGTTCCAGGTTTTTTGGTGAAACGGATTGCTCTGAAACGAAACGGATTGAAACGTTTCACCCTTGGAACAGATTGAAACGAATCACTGAAACGCGTTTCAGTCCGTTTCAGTCAAGCAAATAAATATTCGCGATTGATTCATCAAATCATCATTATCAGAGTCATCCGAAACTCCAAGATTAAACACTATAGGGAGCCAGTTGCCAAATTTTTTTAACTTTGCATCAGTATAACTAAAAACACCCTTTTGGTATAAAATACAGCTTTTGGGGTCTAGTTTTTACACTGTAAAACTCCCCAAATTATGCTCAAATGAAAAACAGCCGAAGAAAAATTGATTGATAATATATAATTTTGCAACAATGTTGAAAGAAATTAACTACAGACAAGCAATTGGATTGCCACATAGTGCATAATGGCTTGTAGTACTCAGGGGTGGGTAATCAGTTGATTAGCTAATCTAATCTAATAATCAGATTAATTGATTAATTTAATCTATAATCAGTAATCTGATGATTCGGAGTGAATGAAATTAATCAATAATCAATTAATCAGAGGAGATTCGTCAAACGATTTAATCCGTAATCAATACAAGCCTATCCCAGCTGGAAAACTAATCTGATAAAGTTAATCTGTGTATTGATTAATTTCATTGTAGAAAGGTGTAATGCCGACAGTTTTTTCTTCAAAAAGAATAATTATTATATATATTCCGTTGTTTTGTGCTGAATATAAAGTACAGTACATTTTTCTTGCATTCTGGAAATGTCGGATGCGTGCTAGTAGATGCATACTTGCTATTTCACCTATCAACATTTAGCTAAAACTAACACTGAATTTGAGGTTTACATTGTAAATAGTTAAATACACTGCAGACAAAAATTACTTTGAACTTAACCTTTAACTAAAAATCAGGTTTAGTATTTACAAATTGTCACGAAATAATTCAATTTACATGCATGTGTAAGCAAACATTGTGAAAGTTGGATATGAGTTAAATAATTGAGGGCATATTGATTAAAAGTCTAATATATTCGGAATTGGCATTGTTGTGGCTTAAAACTCATTGTCGAAAATTCATCATAATTAATGTACTTAATCAACAACTTGATTATTTAATCTGTAATCATTTCTCCAATACTTTTGAGAAAAAAAATTAATCAATCAATCAGATTACTTTTCTCAGACCTTAGGAAAGTAATCAATATACAGATTAATCTTATAATAACAAAATTAATCTTTAATCTCTAATCTAAAGCCAAATTTTCGTTGATTACCCACCCCTGGTAGTACTTAAACTAATTACTATTTTTTTGAAATATTGAAACATGGTACCTGAAACGTGTTTCAATGTGTTTCGTTTCGTTTCAAGAGGTGAAACGAAACGAAAACGAAACGGAAGTCTCTGAACCGGAACGTTTCAGGAAAATTTGAAACGTTTCACCCTTGGAACGAAACGAATTTCCGTTTCAGAAACGTTCCTGAAACGTTACCAGCACTGGTCTGAGGTTCCTTGATGGAACTTGACAGTAAAGCCTTGCCCTTCCTTCCAGCTTGTCGTCTTTTCATTTTGAGGTCGACAATTTATGAGCAGGAAGCTGAAACAGATGACAGAAAAGCATGTTAGTAAACTATCATCAAGCATGACACAACCCATTGGAAATTAAAAACACCCAACATTTCACTTTATCACTCATTTACCAACATTAAAAGTTGATCCAAAACCAGTTAAATTTTCCTTTAAACTGCTTTAAATCATCTAGGTCAAAGGTGAAGGTCACTTACATTGAATTAACAACAGAATTTATCAATTTTAACTGTCGTCAAACGACGATTTGCACGGAACAAACATCTGCTTAGCCGTTTGATTGAGTGTTTTATCGGTAAAAACACAAAAACAACAAGAGTAAAAACACGGACCTGTAGATTTTATCAGTTGACGGATAATAAGCCCGACAAATCGAGACGTAAAGATGTACCTTTAGACAATAATATTACGTAATTTGTGACTTGGGAATCATAAAATGAAATCTCTTATAGACTAGCTTTCATTTGATACATCACAACCCAAGTGTGTCATTTGTGAGTGACCTTTGACCCTGTTTGACTACCCGACTGCATATTTATAATCAGCACTTTAGTAGCTTTCGAATGATATATCACAAGCCATGTTAGTCATTTGAAACACTTAATCGTGACTTTCGAACCTGTTCGGAAGTTTGGACTTAAATTTGAAGTGCATATTTATAATCAGCACTGTAGTAGCTTTCGAATGATATATCACAAGCTATATGTGACGCTTATCATATTAGTTTAGCTTATCAGTTGACCTTGTTCCCGTGACCCCAGATAACCCATCTTCGAACTCATCCTCCGCCTTGACTTAAGCTATCGACTGGTGAAATCAGAATTTCAAAAAGTCAAGTGGTTCGAAAGTTATCGTGCCCACAGACGGACGACGACGACAGACGACGACGACGCGATACAAGGTGATATTAATGATTGCTGAGATTTGTGTTTTCCATCTGGAACTTTTTAAACTATTTGCTGATTAGATTATTATTTTCTCCAATCCCCAATTAATTATGTCTTCTTTATCCATTGTCCATTATAACTGGTTGGAAGAAGAATTTTCAATGTTCTAATGTTCACTGATTTTTTTTGACAGTACCAAGATCACCCTAGAAGAAGACGTTTGGGGCTTCCTGATCCGAAGGTCATACTTCCAAATGAAATGTCGTCAATGCCATTACTAATACCTTTCATAAATGGCCAGCCTGGTGACATTGATGAAATGACTGTAGATCAGTTGAACAACTTCATTACCTTTGCCTACAGCAGCCACCAGCAGCCACCATGCGAAGAAACTTCCAGACATTGACTCCACCGAGGAGCCTTTAATTTGCTGGACAAAGCAAATTTGAGAAGATATTAAATCTAAATACCAGATGAGATGGCAGAAAGTATTTAGTTGAGCGGCTATTTTTACGATTTCTTTCGCTACTTAAAATTTCTTCAGATTTGTCTGTTATCAACACCAACAGTATATCAAATGGCTTCGGACTCCACTTGGAAGTTGCAGGGAATGTTAGCAAACTTATATCTCCATAAAAAACATTAATACCGTGACCACTCTACGATTTCATACGAAGAACATACGATTTAAATGAACAAGATGAAAGAAATGGGTCAGAAAAGGGTGGCTGGTAGTTAGGAAAGTGCACACTCTCAACATTATACTCATAAGGATTGTAGTTCAGTCTCAGCCTCGGATGGTGCAAAACGGGACTGTAATTAGTATTATTTTACGAGCGTCCCTGGATTCTCACGAGTCTCCGAAGTTAAGTCATCATGAGAAGTTCGTCCTTTTACACGCCCCCCACCAGCAAGTCAGGTTGGCAGAACACTCAGGAAGCGTACCCCTTTGAAATCAGTAATTACCGAACTCCTTTTTTCCAATTATCTCTGGTCCAGGTCTACATATATTATCAAAACTTGGGACTAAAGAGGAAAAAGATATTGTACACCAACCACCTTATTGTCAAGCTATTCCGTGTGGAAGGATATGTGATTGAAGAATGACTAAAAAGGCTGTCTATCCCGTCGATACTGACCACAGAAATTTGAAGGTTGGTCGTTACCTTCACATCCAGACCTACGGAAAGGGTAAACTCAAACGAACTATACGAAACCAGGAACTTGTAGTCGGATTAAGTCAAAGGTGCTGGCCAGCTCTGAAAAAATGCAAGACTGTTCGTCTGCATTCTAACGAAAACCATACGGTTACCAAAAACATTCAAATCAGTGATAGTATTTAACACATTCGAGCATTTCAAGGAGCAACTATACATTCTCGGATCGAATTGGTAGACTTCATGAAATACCCAGATTCAGCAACAATGCCGTCGAATTTGTTTGTCAACAAATTGTTTGAAGAAGCATCCCATTCATCAGTTTCAAACCGTCGAAGAAACAGGACTTCCAGGAAAAGATAATTTGAGAACAATCTCAAATCTAATGAAATGAGGAAAGGTGAAGAGTCGTGTTGTCGTTGGATCATAAACCTTTTGATATATTTTTGATAAATTAAGTATACTTAATGCTTTAGTGATGCTATCGATTTTTTGTGTAAAATCCAATGCCAAATATGAGTTTCTTTGATTTCAGTTCTGTTCAGCCAATTGTAAGCATATGTCGAGTTCATTGTTGGCTAATGAAATAGAATATTGAGATGGATAAAGTCACTCTTTCACCCACAAATTGTGGGCATAAAAACTTATAACTGTAACAAACTGTAAATATATTTGTAAGTAAGCTAAAAATGTTTATGCGACTAACTTAAAGAATCCAGGTTGAATGGGAACACAAGGTTTCCGAAGAAGCGAGAGCGTGGAAAAAAAGGAAGGCAGAATGTAGTATATGTGAAGAACATCAAGACCTTCCTTGAAAGTTTGATTCCAATATTTTCAACATCAACTTCGCCGTGAAGGCTTTACGATTCGCAGCAAATGCTCGGAACATATTCTTCCTTTACTGGACAGCAAATAAAAGTATTGCCAAGAAATTATAGGATGATTTTCGAACTTTCTCATACAATTCAACAAGGAAACCATCTCGGAGGCGTACTTCTGCTGAGAAAATAAGTCGAATCTGGTGCAAGTATTTACAGCACACATTGTAAAAGCAGCACTGGAGTGTTTGGGGCACCATGAGATTATCATTAATTATCAGAAGGGATTGGAGGATGAAAAGCACTGTAAGATAAGGCCACAATTTCCAACAGTTTTAGATTGTTTTAGATTCCTCCCAGGTTTAAGAACAAATTTGTTGTCCTCAGGATTTCACTTGTATGTCAAGGGGTTACAGGAGTATGGAGGAGTAAACATGTTGAAATTCTTATGTCACAGTGTCAAATTCGCCATACTGTTATTCAACCGTTGCCAGATTGTTTTCGCGAGAGGAAGGATTAACTGCCATGGGAGTAATGTTTGAGAGTAACTCTTTAATCTGTATCTGTAGTTTAGGATTTTATCGTATTCATTGAAAGTGGAAACGATGGGAAGGGAATAAAACAAAAAAGCCAAAAGTCGAAAGTATGCAAAATAGATTTCATTACCTGTAGTTTAAGCATAGCAGTAAAATCGGTAGAAAAGTGCCTTTTTCATTCTTCTGTTCGATTCGGTAAATAGCCACGAGAAATTAATCAGTTTGTCACATTGATTATTCGCAAATATCGGTTGATAGTCATCAATCAATTCATTCTCGTGTACGTGAATACTGAACTAGTTTTTAAATGCATATGGTAAAACATTGACATTCCAATTAAAGTCAACATTTATTGCGACAATCAATAAGACAGTGATTGTTTATAGGAAAAGTTAAAAATTTTGTATAATGAAAGACCCGAACCAGTAAGTGTCGTGTCATAGTTTGCATTTCAGGTAACGTCGACATGTCCGATTGAAGACGCTCAGTGAGGACGCTGACCAAAGCCTTTGACATCGGAGGTTACATAATTATCCGAACTATCTAATGCATGACGGATTGAGAAAATTTGATGAGGTGAGCGTATATCTAAATTCGTATGTACCACCCTCTTGATTATAAGAATTTATAGCTTCATCAGGAAGAACAAAGTAGTAGTCAAGATAATACTTTTGCTTTTATACCTTTTCAAATGTACCATTGTTCCATTTACGGGAATTTGCGGTTATAAAAATAATAGACGAAAATGCTAAGATGTTAACATGACAGGCTGCTTCCAGCAACTTTTTGCGTTGGTTGACATTTTTGTTCCCCAACAAGTTGAAGTGTTACCTTTTCTCTTATCACTTCCTTCTCACTGTTCTAATAACCAAAATATCAACAAATTAATAAACGAATTATCGTATTTTACCGATACCAATACGGTTGCAGAATTCAATGTTTGATAGGCTCTACACGATTTAATCTGATGACGTCATTTTATTTTCAGATTCTTTAAGTAACATAAAAGCAGTCAAAATACCAAGCACAAGTGAAATGCTCCCACAACACTAACATCATGAAGGTGAAGAAGAGAAACTTCCGACTGAGTCACCAACACTACCGGTTATTAAGGATCTCCATCAGTTGATAATTCGAGTTTGCAGAGTTCACTTAATGAATCCAAAAACGTGTCTAAGACTTGGAGTAATCAAATAGTTGATTACTCTGAGGTCTAAGAAGACTGAAAGTTTCAGTCTGAAACTACTGTTTTGAATGAACCTATTGTGCCTGTCGAAAGTCGAAAAGGGTCAATCATCACTGCTATCCAACTTTTTTCCACTGAAGTTCAAGTCTTGAAAATGGCAACCATTATGGATAGTACTTGTGGACGCTAAACTGTCCATATATGGGAATGAAGTAATGGTCGTGTGGGTTGAGTGGTTGAATGTGGGTTCAAGAAAAAAGAAAGTCCAGAAGACGTTTCGAAATTAATAAAATTAAACGAAACTCTCAAAATTTCATTTGAGTTTCTGTTGATTGTAGTCATCTCAAGGATACAATAGAGGAACGAATGGAAAGTAATGCAGGTTCAATGAATTCATATTTATCGTCCCTTTATGGTTTGGCAGTACCCAGCGGAGGCGTATAAAAGAATCAGGCGCCGTTTGACAACACCTTTCTCATTAATGAAATTAACTGCAATCGCTATTATCAATATTGCTGGGTTACTACATGCAAGCAACAGTAGGCAAATTCTCGAATCTAAGTCTAATCACAGTGTCAAGAGAAATCTAATAAAACAGGGCTACAAAGGTAATGAAAACGTAACAAATCCAAAAATGGAAGCATTGGAAGGAAGTGAAGAGTTTAGCCATGTATTGGGAGCCTTAAGTAAATTACAAGATGGAGATTGCATTGACATAATTATACACACCCAGGACAAGAAGGGTTCTCAATCTTTTTGTATACAGTCAACATAATGTATGTTCATGTGACTCCAATCATTTATGTACCAAGTGAAAACTTACCGAATTGTTGCTCGTTCTTGTTGAAAGAAAGCAGATCGATTAAAATTTTACCACATCTATTGGCTAACAATATTAGAGAGCTTACCACGTAATGTAAAATGTACAGATCCACTTTTAGCAAAATATGCTGAATGGAAGATGCAGCAGCAAAGATGCAAAGCCCAAAGGCAGTAGGCCACTGGTTTTATTCCAGAGAAATGTTCTCCAACCGCAGATGCTGGTTAGCACTTTGCATATCAACATGTAGCGTATTACTCTGAAATCAAAACCAGCTTTCTTGTAGGAAACAATGGCTTACTCACATTTATTAAAGTTTCTGGTGCCATAAGTGGATGTCAGCATTTTGAAGTGATTCCAAACGAATATTTCATCTGGAAACGGACCTTTGTGGATTTTCAGGTAGACAATTATAGACATCTTTTAGATCGCATTGTGAACTCCTTCGAAGGATTGAGAAAGGAATCAATTGAGAAAGTTTCAATATTGATTAAAAATGTGAACAAAAGAAACGGTGAATGGAAGATCGGTTGTCTATTATTAAGAAAAATTCAGAGACTGAAAAGCTAATTCGGTCCAGGATAAATAAAGGACTGTTTAGTTTCTGTTGGCTTTAAAGCTTACAGACATCTCAAGAATACAATAGAGAAACGAATGGGAAGTACATGTATGTAGGTTCAATAATGGCGTCATATTTATTGTTCCTTTGTGGTTTAGTAGTGCTCACCGTCAGCGTATAAAAAAGTCAGGTGCCTTTGCCGGTTTTTCAATACCTTTCTCATTAAAGAAATAACTGCAATCGCTCTTTTCAACATTGCAAGAACATTCTCCCGAAGGCAGGAGGCAATCGCTAGCTCTCCATGAAAATTTCTGTCACTGTGGACGATGCAATACATCATATAACTACATATATACCGATGGACAGACATCATCAAAAATGGCATCGTGGTCAGGAAATTTGTACAAAATACTAATACAATAAATTGAGAAAGGAAACAAATGTGAAAGTTTCAATATTGATTAAAAAATAAGAACAAGGAGAAAGTTGAGAAAGTTTCAATATTGATTAAAAAATAGGAACAAGGAGAAAGTTGAGAAAGTTTCAATATTGATTAAAAAATAGGAACAAGGAGAAAGTTGAGAAAGTTTCAATATTGATTAAAAAATGTGAACAAATGAGATGTTTAATGGAAGAAGGGTGGTCTATTCTTAAGAAAAAATCATGGACTGAAAAGCTAAGTCGGCCCAGGTCTTGCGATTAGCTTACGATATAATGCCAGTATATAAGTTACATGATATATAATATAACTTACATCTCTCTGACTGATGAT
>JAQGAP010004192.1:0-10890 GCA_034697805.1 Orchesella bifasciata
GACGCAAAATATGCTACTGCAAAATTTTAGAAACTCGACAACGGAATTTCTCTGGGACGAATCAACCTCGGTGTCAACATCAGTGTTTTCGCAGTGTATACTTCTACAATGCATTTTGCTAACATTTAATTTCCGCATTTTCGAGGAGCAAATTAGGAAATTGGATAAAACACTAGACAGTAATACAGTTCGGGACATGGAATACCAAAATATTTCAGTAGCAAACGTTCGAATTCTCTCGCAAACAAGATTTACACCATCAGATCTTTTATTAATTTCGGATACAACTTTTCCCAAACAATCTTATAAAAAAATCCATGATCTGCAAACAAACTTAAATGAAAACTATATTATGGTGAGGGTTCCAACTACCATTCTTGTAGAGACAACGATACCTCGACTTTGGCCCTTAGACTCAAGGAACAGGCTAGTTACTGCCGTTTTTTCTCCAATACTATTGATATTCGTAAATCCTGAAGAGGATTTTGTAGCAATTGGCAGTTTTTCTGGCTCAAAAGGAATGGAGTACCACTTAGATGCATCCAAAACGAATTTTGATAGTATAGGTTTTAGTTCCTACGTTGTAACTCTAAAACGGCTACCGAAAAGTAACTCAGGTTCCTATAAAAACGTCACCCAATTTTGGGAGCAACAGCATTTGAATGTAAAACTGTTCTCAATGACACCCAAACAAAGACCCGAGTTTTCTTGCCATGGACAAAAACCTTGGTTTAAACACCCTATGTGTGTAGTGTATTCAGTATATTTTCCGTATATTAATTGCACATCGTTTAAAGATTGTTTTTTGTTTCATAATTATATACTTCAATTTAAACAAAATCAACGATCGGATTTCTTGATCGATTTTTACCGGTGGAAGATTTATGTTCATGGACACCGAGAACGAGGATATTACATTCAATTGTTTTTTCCAAAAGAAAAGTTTTTCCAAGTGAAACTCACTGCATTTCTGTACCCATTCGAGTCTAATATCTGGTATTCAATGCTGCTATCCATGGGAACTATTTCAATATGGCTCATTTGGGTGAAAAGGGAGCAGCTATTTAACGTTGTATTCTGGAAATTCTCAGTTCTGGTTGAGCAGGACATCGATCAATTTATGAATCGGAGGTGGTCAGAAAAGCAGCTAATGGTTTTATGGATTTTCTCGGCTGTATTTTTCCGCCAATTCTACCTTTCTTCACTCCATTCTTTCATGACTGCAGAACAGGAACAATCTGGTTATCCACAAAATATGGAACAACTTTTGGAGCGGGAAGATTTTCCCATGATAGCGCGAAAAGGGATTACTATTGAAATGATGATCCAGTTTAAAAGATGGGGCTACGAAAATCGTTTCTTTGCACCAGGTGAAATAGGATCGTTTTATTTAAAGATTGCACGAAAAGCAACATATTCTGACGATATTCAATTCAGGTGGAAACTTCGAAATATAGAAAGCGGAAAATCTGAAAGACTTCTGGTTCTTAAACGAAGCATGAGTACCAAGGATGCTATTAAAGATCACCAATTTGACTATGTAGATGTCAAATTTCAAAAATTTGCTGCAGTTCGAGAATACGGTGGTGATGAGGTTATGAATGAAAAAAGTGCGCTATTTTTCGGTCAACCGACTCTACATCGTGTTGTTCCGAAACAGGAATCGTTTCGAAAAGAAACGTGGGTATGGGTGCAGGATACGCCTACGTTCGCAACGTTCCGGTTGGCCAAGTTTTTAGGTAGATTGGTCCACTCTGGAATCCATGATTGGGCTATAAATAATTACCAACGGCGTAGAAAATGGTTGGAGTGGGTGGATGCAAATGACTATTTTAAATGGGGTTTGAACAAAGGAGCGTTGTATAGTCGTATATTTCTTGCAGACAAGGAGCAAAGTCAAGAGGATCCACCTGGTCCCATGAAACTAGCCACTTTTACCGGTACATTTGTTCTGGCTGCTGTGGTTTTATGCATTGGAGGCACCCGACTCATATATGAAGTATTACTTAATTTCTTATTTAAAGCAAATACAAGGCAAAGTACCAAGCAGTCAAAAAAGATGAAAGAGATGGTGATGACCTCAAAAAAATGTAGTTTAAAACATTGCCTTAATATATGGCTTTATCGAATATTTTACATTCGAAACACTAAAGTAATAGTTTTGCACCCTTAGCTAAAGCCTAAAAGCTAAACCTTTAGATTTGGATGGCATACTGCATCCGTAACTGCAATGACAAGTATTTTGAATTCTATTACTCTAAAAACTTATGAAGGTAAACAATTACGAGATGCAAATCAGATATTGTATTTAGATACTTCAAGTTAAACCATAGAAATAAAAATGAATTTATAAGTTCTTCATATTTATCGGCGGGCCTCAAATATTTGACCGCTGAATTCTATTTACTCTTATATTAAAATTGAACATCAAAAACATGCTCATTTTCCCAAAAAGTTTATTTGGTTGGCATATCAGGACCGTATTTTCTTCGGAAAATATAGGTTGTTGTAATCAGCACCTTTTTCCGCATTGGATGCACGTAATGTCATTGAAAATACGATCCTGATCGGGCCCAAATGATTCCACGATTTTAGAGTTTTTCAAAATAAATATTGAATTTTATATCACAAAACGGACACCTGATGTTTATAAGCCAAAAACTATTGGTTGAACGCTACAAATTGAGCAAAAAAATGATTGTAGACCAAAAATCACGAGATTAAGTTCAAATGGCCTTGGCTTGTAAAATTAAGTTTCCGCGGGTTTCAATATGCTTTGCAGTCGAAGATGTTTTGCATTAAATTTGTGAAAACTTGTCGTGTTTTAAGGTGCATGTATGCTATAAACTTGATGCAGAACACAGCGAGATTTTCTGTTTGGAGAGTGAGTACGCAATACCAAAGCAAGTAGTAGACTTTTATTTGCTACCTGTACATTTCATCAAACTTTAAACGATTCCAATTAGTTCTAGTTATTGTTCTGATACGTCATATTCATTCCTCAGTCACGGCAACATTTACTTGCTAGGAATACAGTTTTGCACGGCACCCAATTTTCGATTATCATTTTGGAGCCTCATAAAATTTGGTATGCAAATATTCTGAAATAAAGTCATATATGTACAGTGATTTCCGGAGGCCAGCTTTTTCTCGAAATGCAAATTTTGTGCGATTGGGGAAGTAATTTTCAAGTGGTCAAATTTTTACGAGAGTTGGATATTTTTGGGGTACAAAAATGTGCAAAATCCGATTAAACCACTTTTAGGTCACCAAAGGGGCATGTTTGTGTGCAATTACCAAGACATCCCAACTTCATACCAATTTTTATCGGTTTTTGGCACAAATTTTTCTGCACACTTAGTAAACGAGAATGATCCGGGCTGAAGTTATTGGATTTAACTGGATGACCTTTTGAGAAATCGTCTTGCGGAAACCTATTCAAACAATTGACTTTGGCCGATTTTTATATCGCGGATGTCAAAATGCTCCTCAAAAGGTCCCCTAGTTAGGCCAAGTCCCCCCGATTAAATAGGCCATAAAGATTATTATTTTTTTTTTACAAATAAGTACTGCATGACCACAAGAAAAGCTTGAGCTGATGATGTCCCATAAATTTAAAGTGTAAATTCAAAAAGTCAGTTTTACAAAAAACTAAATACACCATCGTGTTTAGAAGCACTATGTAGCTAACCCTAACGTTTGCAGCAGTTGAATCATATACCTTGTGAGTTAAAAACAACTTATATATTGGGGTAAGTTTCTTGTAGCCCCGATTTGCGCCTCCAGTTTTCATAGAAATGAGCTGAAATTTTGTACAGTGACTCTTTGTTCAATTCCCCAGGGAGAACTTTTTACGTGTTTTAAAATTACTTAATCGGCGTCAATTCAACTAATTTT
The DNA here is from genome assembly GCA_034697805.1 of Orchesella bifasciata. Lineage (NCBI taxonomy): Eukaryota > Metazoa > Arthropoda > Collembola > Entomobryomorpha > Orchesellidae > Orchesella > Orchesella bifasciata. The sequence goes on from JAQGAP010004192.1 coordinate 3,898, forward strand.
TCATGTCATATTGTACAATAAAAACACATTATGAATAAATTATGTATAAGTTTGCTTTGTTTTTCTTCCAACTGAATGCTGTGCCAGAGAAAGCCGTGGGGGTTTTTGAAATACAGATAATTTTACTCATTTGAAATATGCTATGTACTTTATATTATACCGGCAGGAGAAAGTTCTAGAATGTTATAGATTTACCGTAGGAGAAAAGGTCAAGGTCAGTCTGCGTGAGCAGAAAAAGCAAGACCAGTCAGATCACGAGCGAGCGAGAGCAAGCAAGTGAAAGTAATAACGAGATAGTTTGGATTAGCTAGTTGAGTTTAGTTCCCTGCCGGTTCCATACAATTATACTAATTGGAAATAAAGTAAAACCTTAATTGTTAATTAACTGCTGTGTAAAAGTGTGTATCTTATTCCTAACTGTAAGGATAAGCCAAAAAGGGCAAAAGTGCATACAACAGTACGAGCAAAGGTTCAGCAACAGTAAAGGTTTAGGGACAAGGCAATAGGAAGCTTGACTAGCGATATCTCTGCAATAAATGCTCTAGGGAACCTACGGCTGTCAAGAATGGTTGCATCCTAAATATTGAAACTGAGTCGTCTCTTTATCGTTCATTTCCAATCCTTATTGTTTTCAGCTAGAGATAAAGGCTCCAAACTTTGTTTTCCATTAGGTGGCGACGTTCCTCGTCCTCATCATAACAATCAGTCGGGTGTAGTTTCCAAAGTGGGAAACAATGCTGCGGCTGCGACCGAAACATAAATAAAAGCAGAAAAGTGCCATGATGTGGTTTTGTTGTAGGAAAAGTGTCATCAATGACGATTGTGTCTGCATACCAAATCCCCAACTCAGACGTAACGCTGAGCTTCGTCATATGCTTCTAGCGATTTTCTACAACACTAAGAATCAAAGCACGTCCTCTGCACTGACTGCACTATTGATTTTTCAACAAAACCCTCCATACAAACTCTTAATTTCTTCTTTTATTTTCGTTCTCTGTTGTGTTACATATAAGAAACAACAAATCTGGTTGTTTTTATTAGATTCCAAGCAATAAGCTTAATAATAAAAACATAATGTGTTTAATATTACATTATATATATTTCTATTATAATTGCAATTCAACGCTTCTCAGTTTTCATTTCAGTCATGAAGTGAAAGGTGCCTGCATCTGAAATAAAGGAACACAGTTTTCTCCGTATGAACTGGTAATAACCTTGGTGGTTTTCAATTTGGGGCAAAATCTCCAGTATTCGTGTTCCATTAGGTGCTCCCTTGCCTTTTCCCCATCTACGTTAAAATGTCCAGTGGACATAAGTTGTAGAGTTTCCAAATTCGGAAACATTTTCAGAAAATCCTTTACGACTTCCACTTCCTCTCCAGTTTCTGGATAGAATATCCCAAAGGTTTTCAACAGTGGGAAGGTAAAATTGGTGATAGGTGGCCCAAATGCCTCATCTCCATTTTCTTCCGTTCCCGTTTTCCTTTTTGCATAAGTTCTTGGTGGATCATTACTATCTTTGTCGATATCCAGATAGAGCTCAGCCAATAATGTCGTTGAAAAATGGGAGATGAACTTTTGAACTCGTTGAAGAGTAATTCGATGATTATCATTCAACTTCAGTCTCAATAAAGAGAGTTCCTGGAGAGATGGGAATCTAGTATTTGATTTGAATAATTGAGCCGTTGGTCTTTCAATTTTGAACCGTTTCAAGTTTTCATAAGTGAATAAATCATCGTTAGGTCCCCAATCGAATTCTTCGTATATTTCAAGGGTGACCAAGTGCTTTTTATATGGCTTCAATAGCCAGCCATACAAATCAAACTCATGTCGAGAATATGTGTCAACGTCCCAAAACTGCATGTGCTCAAGGTGCGGAAGCTGTGACAGCAAAAACTGTTCTAATTCGATCCTATCGTCACTCACTTTTTGCATTGCAATCGCTTTCAAATGTGGGGTGGAATTTAGGACATTTACAATCGTTTTGAAACGAACCATACCAACGCTTAAAAATGTGAGTGATGTGAGGTTGTTTCCAAATTTTGAAAAGTTGGTTACGCGTTCCCAAGCCTTTTCTAAGGGTTCTGAAACAATGCACAACGATTTTGTTGGAAATGAGCTCATTATTTTGTAGAAATCAGCGGGAAAAAACATGCCATCTCCGTCCCCATAATCGTCGAATACCAATCTTGGCAAGCTGTAAGGGTTTCAATAGCACAAATAAAGATCAGGTTTGCACTTCGTCCAGTATTTCATGCAACATTTTTCGAGGAGCTCATCTACCGCAAGTTTCCAACGCGGATGAACCAGACGGGTTTTCAGTAAAGTTTGTTTTTTCTTTTAATTCTCTCGTCGATACCAACTGTCGCCCAATTTTAGATGGCCGAAGATCCTCATCAACAACTAAAATTTTAAAAGTTGTTTAAAAATGGAAAATAAAAATTGTTACTGGTTTTTTACAATTTAAATGTTGTTGGTCAAGTGATTGATTCAGCACCTCATTTGGAAGTTATTCCCAGACCAAAAATTACATGGTTCAATTGCCTTGCCTTTGCCTGTAAAATAAAGTTTCCGCTTGTTTCAAAATGCTCTGCAATTGCAAACTTTGTAAATGTAAAGAACTGCACTATTACTTTTTATATGTAGTGCTATGCAACAAGCAAAAAGAAAGAAAGAAAACATAGAATGCAAGTGCGTCCTTGGAAGTGTGGTGGAGATGGAACATCGATATTCCTAGCTGAAACCGTACGATGTACCTCAAAGTTCTTGCGAATATATAAAGGATTTTCACATAATATTTTAAGCTTTTAGAAGAATAGATAAAAGGGAGATAAAGGATCAAAGTCATGAATCTGATTGTGAAAGGAAAACTGATTGGACATTATCCTCTACAAAATTTTAATACGGATCAAATTGACATCAAGATATAGGCATTTACAATCACGGCATTCAGTCTCACAATATAATTCATTTATTGACACAGTCAACCCATCTGAAGAGCTACAAACAAAACAATTCTATTTAATGTCAAAATGGTTCCCAACTAGTTGGCACGTTGCACCGTAGACAAAACATTTGCATGATATTTGAGATAATTTATTTAGTTATTTAAAGATTTTGAATAACTTTACGTTGGCACCACACGATGTTTTCATTCACTTTCACTTCTACTACCACTACTTTCACGGTTTTACTTCTAAAGGTATTTACAACATTTGTTACCAATCGAAGGCTCCATATTCAATGTCATAATGTTATAATGAAATGATATTAATACTAACCGCGATTTTTACTACTGCACAATAGTACTAAATTAGAATTATATTAATATTGTTACTATGAGAGCACTCAAAATCCTCTCGATTTCAAAAGGACGTAAAATTTATGGATTAATATGTTGGAAAAGCGTGTCTCAGCAAAACATTTTTTACGAAAAAACTTGGCGTATTTTAAGCGTATTATTTTTAATTCCTATTTCTTGAATTGAGAGTGACTTAAGATTAATTGTTTTGCCAAAAACCTATCCCTTTATCAGTAATCAACCATATTTTGACTTATTAGTTTATTTTTTAAACCACACAACAATAATGTTAATAAAGAATAAAGAACAAAAAATAAAGAATTAATACCTCTGGTGTAATTTCCAAATACTCTGAATAGTATTCTTTAATAGTCTCTTCCAATGCGTCCTACTTGTCAGCAGAAGAAGGATTTTGATTCGCTGAACTAGATTTAATATTTATTCTACCACGTTTCACTCAAGGAAAGCCAAAGTTGAATGCGGTATTGTATTTTCTCCGTACTGATCGACCAGAGTGAATTCGTGTCGTTGATGAGCTGCAGGTGTGGGTAATTATACAGCCCAAAAGATCATGGAGATAGAAATGGATACAGTGGCTTACTCAAACATATTGATGTGTGATACAAATATGATGTTGACTTTAAGCACTTATCAATATTAGCTGCACAACCTGACCTAAACTGTTAAAACGCTAATGCTGAAGCAGCGATAGACTAACAAATTTAATATCTTGCAATTCAAATTCAGTTTCCTATTCCTGTTTCCTTATTTCCTTCCAAGGCTTCCTTCCAAGGCCTTCAGAGGATATGCATATTTAACTCTAATGTTACCTGCGTTTAAGTCAAAAGGGTGTGCAGAGGAGTAGAGCAAACCTTGACTTTTCTTCCGTATTGGTCGACTACTGCGGTATCGTGTCCTTGGTGGGCTACAAGTGTTAGAGAAAAATTAATTAAAAAAAAAATGATACATATATATTTGATACAAATGTACCCTAAAACCAAGCAGTTCTACAGTCTACTTTCTATTGCATTTTTTCCTTCAGCTCTTTTGCGTAATTGGTATTGGTTAGAAAATAAATTGTAGATGCAAATACCTAACAATTTAAAATCCCATGCGTCTATATTCAACGGAAACATTTATATTTTTTAAATTCATCAATATAACTACCTTTCAGCGTTTCCAATCGCACCTCTCAATAGCAACTACGCAACCTTATCTAACCTGTTGAATTGCTTATGCTGAAGCAGCGATAAACTAACAAATTTAATTCCTTGCAATTCAGTTTCTCATTTCTGTGGCCTGTATCCTTGCTTGGAAAGTTTTAAAAGGAAATGAATATCTACGTCCACTGTCTCCTCCTTCCAAGTCAAAATGGTTTGTAGAGGTGTAGGGCAGCCCTTGATATTTCTTTCGTGTTGGTCGACTGCTACGGTTTCGGGTTCTTGGTGGGCTACAGGTGTTAGAAAAAAATTTATACGTCTTTCTAAAAAGCTCGTAGACCCACTTTTAACCAGTACCAAATTTACGCATAAATCTCATGCATCTATACTCAATAGAAATATTTTATTTGTTGTAATTCAAAGCCAAACCTACCTTTCAGGGTGTCCAATTGACACCAAATGAACGCTAGTAGTTTCATTCAGAAACGGCAAATCTGTGTTGAATTGTTCACTCTCATTTTCATAAAGGTTTAGTTGTTGCAACATATCAAAACTTCTATCACAAAGCACCACCCGTCTGACACATACCAGTGTTAAACTGATTAGTTGATGATCACAAGCGTTGAGTATCAAGTTGACTAAGTTTTCGTCCGTGTGAAGAAATTTCAAATGGTGGAGAAATTGAGAAACAACTCCCGCTTGAAGTTTAAATTTTGAAGTTACAACATTCCGGACGTCATACATTTTTATCGCCTTGAGAGCTGGTGTATGGCTCAACATTAGGATAATTTGTGGTGTTGTTACACTCACTTCATGGAGTGTAATTGATGTTAAACAATTGCCAAATCGGGTAAGAAACTTTTCCCATTCTGTTGTAAAAGTGTGGTTAGTTTTTAATAGAAAGTTCTTTTGACCAAATATCGAGATAGATTTGTTTGGGAATGGATTTCCGTCGAAGTCATTGTTTTTGTGTAAAACCATTGGGAGTTTGAGATGGGTTAGTCCTTGTTTTGAACCTTTGAACACTTCTACAATGGATGGGGCTACTGAAATGATTTCTGAGCGAGGGCTGGAATCCCAATTCGTCCACCGGGAGAGGTGGCGCTCTTCAAGCACTTTTGTTGCAACTTCATTCCAAAAATGATTCACCAGCCGGACAGCTAACAAAACCTTGGGATTTTGAATTTCACAAATAATCTTTTCTTGGATCTGTAAATAAACCGTAGTTTGAATTATTACCATTTTAAATAAAAACTACACAAAATTAATGCATAAATAAAAGAAGCTACTACCTCTGGTGGAATTTCGACATATCCCGATGAATAATCTTTAGTGGTCTCTTTCAAGACGGACGGTTTTCCCGGAGAAGATCTGTTAGCGGGCTTGTCTGATGCTAAATTTAGCTTTCGGATTCTTTCTACTACCTGTTTAAACATAATGTAAAATGATTAGCTAACAGAACTTTTATTTTATTTCAAATCAGTTCTCACTCCAGTCGCGTTGTTTTGAAAGCATTGAAAATGGGAATAAATTACACTTTCACTTCTGTATTTTCCTTTTACCAGCGTAGAAAACTCAAAGTGGAATGCAACGGAGTATGGTATAGCTTGTGACTTTTCTGCGTATTGATCGACGATGATGTTGATGAGTCGTGCTTTTGGTGAGCTGCAAGCGTGCGAGTAAAAATAATAGGTATTCCTACAGCTCAAAGTACGAGGAGATAGAAAAGACACAGTTGCATACTTAGAGTCATATATGTGATGTAAATGTGATGTGTTGGATGAAATATTGATTGTTTCTTCTTCTCGCTCACACAAACTTACCAACTTCTCTGCTTTCACACCAACCAGGCCTGTGGTCTACTTTCTCTTGGATGATTTCTTTCATCCCGTGCATTGTTTGTATGAGTTAGAAAAAACATGATGCAAATGCTCGCTCTTTCATTTAGATTGAAATAACATTGACTGTAGTATTACGCGCTTGTTATATTATGACCCTATCTATCCGCTGTAAGTGAACAGGGAACCATTTTACACATTGTTAATTTTGTACTTTCGTCTTGATTTTGATGCTATACTAACATTTGATGCTAGAAAAGTACAAAGACTATGCATTTCACATTTATGAAGATTTTAAAAGTTAAATAACCAATAATTGTTTCGGGAACTACGATGTTTACAAATGCTAGCTTATTTAAAAAGGAGTACTTACTTGGTTCCCGTTTTTAATTTTTGTACATTTTATGTAACCAGAAATTTAACAAAGTCAGTGCAAAATGAGAAAATTGGAAAATCTTAAAAATGATTACTAGACGATATTTTCCCCCTGATATGTTATAACGACATTTCAATATTAAAATTCTAAAATAAGTTAAAAATACGCAACTTCAAGGTGATAGTTGTCTTTACAGATGTCGTATTCCATAAGGGATAGGAAGGTATAAGTCAGAAAAAAATTCGAATCTCCAGTTTTTTGTCAGTTAGTAGCACTCATATGACTACGTAACTGTGCAAAATATTTCCTCCAAAAACTT